>ML781335.1:345001-356597 GCA_009831015.1 Picea engelmannii
CCCCTCTCTCCCTCCCTCCATGTACCTTCCCTTCTCTCTCTGACAACTATCTATCTCTCTCACTCACTCTTTTTTTCTCTTTCCCATTCCCTCCCTCTCTATCCCCTGCCTTGGCCACTCTCTCTCTCTCTCTCTCTCTCTCTCTCTCTCTCTCTCTCTCATTGTCAGTCTCAAGGTTACAACAATGATAAGAAAAACATTTTTAATATCGAGAAATACTTTGCTTACTACAACAATATGAAATGTATAGTTTGTACAATGACGTTATTCTTGTGTGTGTGTGTGTGTGTGTGTGCATGCATACATGTGCACATTTTCTTTTTTAAAATAGGACTATTTTAGGATTAGGAATTGACAATTCTAATAGGGTTTTAGATAACATAGAATAACATCTCAACAAAAATACAATCTTGCAAAAAAATTTCAATGATCACCCTCATTCTTGCTCTCATGGGTTTAAGGTGTCTATTTATTACTCCCACCCCATGTGAGCAAGGTTGGAGGGAAGGAATGCACCTGTTATATATTTTAATGATTGTGGGTTGGAAAATAAAGATATGCATTTGTTACAAATATACACTATTGTTTCTATCAAGGGAAAACTCATCCCTTTTCTAGTGAGAAATTTATTTCACATTTGTAAAGTTTTTTTTCCAAAAGTCATAGCTCTAGCTTATTGATGTAGGATTTAGCTATAGAAATTTTCCCTAAAGAAGTTTGGAATATTTGAGGGCAAATCAAGTATTATGAGTTTGGGAAAAATGAACAGACCAGGACAAAAAAAAATTTACCCTCCTCACAAAAAACTCGGAATTTGCCAAAAGAAGTTGAGTTTGTCCACTTGTTGACTCACTCCTTTTCCAACTTAGAACACTTGAGTTGAAAGTAATGAAAAAAATCAAAAATAAGGATATATAAAGGAATACAAGTCACAATTATCTAACATATTTATAATTATAAATGAATAGAAGCAAGTAGGAATCACTTCAGATTTAGTGTTTGGGGATTTTTTTTTTGAAATTTGCATGCTGACTTGGATTTTAATCCTTTGATGTATAGACAATTGATTGAATCTTTGATATATTTGGTTAGACGTAGAAGACTTTGTTAATGTTTTTTAGTGAATACTATGAGCCAATATATGGTTGAGCCAAGGTAAATTCATTTGTTCACTGCATCACATGTGCTTTGTTACATGAAGGGCATAATATATCAAGTTCTAAGGTATATAGTATATGGTGAGGTAAAAGTGCCAAAAGCATATAAATAAGTATGGCCCAAAAGATTGCATATGTATAGGTACAGAACTCACTTTTTTCATGCCATCCGATTTATAAATATTGTTGTCAATGTTCATTGAATCAATCTCTAACTCCAACCAACAGTGTACATTGCCAAGTCCTATGAATAGATGTTTATGAACATTGAACATTGGAAAACAAGAATGTTAAGGGATAATGTAATATGCCACATCAAATTAGAATCAATAATCTCTAAAAATAATATTATTAAACGAATAATAGTTGTTTCCACTATTATATATCCTTGTATTTTGAATTTAAGTATACAAGGAAATGAAGGAAAATTTCACGAGGCAAGAGAAGAAAATGATTTATACCTTGTTGGAAATGCATTATGGATCGTGGAGGTGAACGCCCTTCAAATATACTTTTTTCAAATAAAATAAAAGGATATATCATTGGATAATAACTAAACATGTACATGAGGTTGTATTTGTCAAAGAGAATAAAACATTATATGACTGAATAATAATTAAACATCTACGATGCTCTAGAAATACTAAGAGAGAATATTGCATGAATGACCTCCTCTTGGTTTCGAGAATAATTTATTCTCTACTAAACAGGGCCAACCATGTGAAGATGGAAGCTCCTTTGGCCCCTAACCTGACCCCCCTCCCCCAGCTCACATAACTCTCAATTCCCCATACCCAATCATGCATAACAAGTAGCAAAACAAGAATTAAAGGTGAATGAAAGAAAGAAGGTACATGCATACATAACATATAAGGTTCATGCATAAGTAGAAAACAAAAAAACTGTACAACAAATATTAATTTGTATTAATATAAATTGTTTCCTCAATATATGTACAATCACTTATTTTTTTGTTTCTTATTTTTTATAAAATTCAAGAGTAAATCATCATTACATTTGTCTTGATCCCTTTAAGCTATTAGGCCCTCTTTTGATGTTGGATGACGATGTGTCATCTCAAAAATTGTACTACTTCTAGTTGCATGATGTGCACGTTGATGCACTATAGGGGTGTTCACTACAATAACAAAAAGCATTAAAAGGACATGGTTAGTTATTAGTCATTGCAGTGTTTCATTAGTACAAATATCATTACTATGTTTTTTACCTGGAGGAGTAGTCGACACCATTGGTTGGATTGTCGTCGATTCTTCTCCTCTCTGAGAACCCTCATATACATGCTCTGCCATCGAAACAAGAAAAGTTATAATTACACCATTTTCAAGTAAATGTTTTTTTTTTTTTTTNTTCTTTTTTTTTGACAAGAACGGTTATGTTGTATTAAGTGGCAATCTGGCAAGCCAGAATCAGAAAGTTACAGATCTGAAGAAGGTTGGTGACCTCTAACAGTGCTGCCAACCTTCTTGTGAATGTCTTGGAAGACCAATCCCATCTGCTTCTTGAGCTAATCCGAGAAAAGGACAAAAAATGCATACATGAGTAAATTCTCACAAACTGTGATCATAGTAGAAGAGAAAAGCAAAACATTAAGCCGAGGGGGATGAAATTTTCCCCTTAAGGTAGGGATCCAGCTTTTTCTGGGAACCTAAAGAAATTTTGGAGGTCGCCTCCTTTTCTCTGTGAGCTTTGTTGGTCCTTCGCCCTCGGGTAAGGGGTGGTGACGGAACTAACTTGTCTTCAGGTTCAGAAGTTTCCATAGAGCCGCTAGAGGGGACTGAAACGCCCAGACCTGCAGAGGCAGAGGGTACTAGATCTGAAGCCCGAATTTCTCTCACTGCTACTGAATCTGGAGGGGTGGAATCCGGAAGGCTTTTGACTGCTATTGCTTCTGGATCTAGGGCTTCATCTTCCTTCAGCACATCAAAGCTGTTTTTATTTTCTAGAGTTGCCTCTGCTGAATGAGTGACCTTCGAAGGCTGGGCTAGTGGGTCTTTTCGCCTTGGCTGCCTTCGTCAGTTAGATACTGATTGAAAGTCATCTTCTTTGACTGGTCCCAGCTCCTTAGAGGCTTTGGGGCAACTTTTTGCGAAATGACCGTAAGCATGGCACCGGAGGCACTTAAAAGGAATCTGCTCATAGTCCAGCTCTTGGACATGGAACCATTCCCCCACGGAGATCTTAATGGCTTCCGGTAGTCCTTTCTCGAGGTTAACCACAACACAAATACGAGTGCAGGTAAACTGATCCCCTTTCGGCTCCACCTTGTCCAGGAAACGCCCAAGCTTATTTCCAATGTCCTCCAGAGATCTTTCCCCCCAGAGATACAAGGGAAGATGAGGCAGCCTAACCCAAACAGGGGCTGCGGTGATCTCGGCTCCGGGATTGAATTCAAGAGTCCAAGGGACTAAGAACAACCCTCTCAACCCCATGAAATAGGGTCCAGATCTGAAAACTAGATCACGGTCCTCTTTCCTCGAGAAGCTGAAGACAAAAAAAACCCTGCCTATTGTGCACAACTCAAACTTTCCCTGTATCATCAACTTCCATTGATCATCCATCCATGCCTCCACCATTTTGGGGCTAGGCCATAACCCCGTAAACTTTCCGATGAGGGCCTTTTCTGCTAGATGGAGGGCAAGATTGCACGGCTCCTCTGGAGATAGTTCTAGAGAACGGATCTCCTCCATCTTCTTAACAAACTTGGACGAGAGAGAAGGCTTGGATTTAGGTCCTGCTAAGAAGACTAATGCTTTGAATGCCTCCAAAGGATCTTTTTCCATCTCGGCTATCGAAACTGGGGCCATCGTAGCCGGGTGACGACCTCCAGCAAAAACGCCGGCGAAGCACGGGAGGGACACTCTTAAAATGACGATCCTTGACCCCGATTTTCCAGAGGCAGGAGGACAGTAGACTCCCAAAGAACGCACAGGGTCAGCATGCAGATTCGCATCAGGGCCACCGAAGAAGGAGGTCGCAACCTTCAGACCTTCAAAGTGGGAGACACCGCCGTTGAGCCAGAACCGTTGAGAGAAGCACTGCTGGCAGCAAGAGCAACCACAAAAACAAAGGAACAGGAGCAGGAAATGGAGTTCGAGGTGCCGGTCAAGCTAAGCCTGGCCGCCGAGAAGGCTGAGTCTCCCTGTGCGCGCGGCTAGGGTTCCTTCCCATGACCTAAAAACTATTTGCAAGTGAATATTACTAATCATCATACTATACATTTGATTTTAAAGACACACATGTCGTGATGGGTTTTCACACCACTAGAATCATGGGGTTTTTTTCCACTATCGTCGAATGAACTAGCATTGTTTGGTCGCTTAAAACAAATAGACTCACTAATTGATGGGTTAAGTCAATCGGAAATATATTTGACAAGTAATCAACAGCTACAATCTTGTCATTTAATTTACCATCTCGTTCAAAGGGTAAGATTTTGTCTGCCCCATCATTTGTCGATGTTTCACCACTGCTTTAAATCCAAACTTGAAGCCAAGCCTCAAGTCTTCTTTGGTGGTAGCAGTTTTGAACGTGTTAAGTACCTATACTAGATTCGCAAATATACTTCAATAATACCAAGAATAAACCATAAACCATTCACCATAACATGAACACAAAAAATAGAGAAAACCCTTGAGGTAGGGTAACACCATATATTAATCCTTATGGAAGGATAAAACTCCTCAAGCAATCCTTGCTTGTACAATCACAATATTCTTCACTATGTTTCATTACATTGCCTAGACTTATTTATATAGCTCTCCCTATCTCCTAGGAACCTTCTAGAGAGCCTTCTCACATTTATTACAACCAACTACCATAGTGGGCCTTTATTAATATAGTGGACCTAGTCCACTTTACATTGAATGACCGCATTCTCATATATTAAATGTCTTCCACTAATAACACATAACTACATTCCCATTGGGTACCTCCCTAGGTACCCCATATTACCCCCCTAGGTATACTACATTACATGCCCCTTCACATGTTTCATCCTCGAAACATGAGAAGAAACCATACAATATGATTGGCTAAGCAATGTAGCCAACTGGTACCAAGTTCGACCATCCATCCATCCCAATGGAAGTCGAACATGATATCTATCTGCTACCTTTCCACCCTGATATTTCTCTGCATCATGATGGGGTTTCCATGGCTTTTTTTTTGTAGTTTGAGCTCTTCCCATAGTGCCGATAGTCCTCCATGCACCTCTTGATCGGTTTCCTGTCTGGTGCCCTGCTAGTGCATAAATGTGTTGATGTACACGCCCTTGCCTTGATGACTTTTGTGTCTCTATATGATGTGGATGGCGATATACAACAACTATAGGAATTTGTTCTTTTTTCTTCAAATATGAAACATTTTGTGCCTTTGAGTCAATGACATCTTTAGCTTCCTAATTATGTCCATCTCCTTCTGTAGACTCTGCCTTTGATTCAACTTCAGATTGGGTAATAACTTATTTTCTAGCTTCCATGGGTCCATCTTTCTTACTAAGAGACACATCCTGCAATGTGATTTTCTTTTCTTGTACCAAAACTTTAAAAACTTCTTTTGCACATTAATATTAATGGTACCCACTACTTCTATCCAAGGATACCCCAAAACAATATCCACTTCATCCATATCCATAGCATAAAAATCTGAATGAAACACATATTTATCCCTGGTAATCTTCAAATCTTTAAAAATTTGAACATTTTCACCCTCAACCTGTGTGCTTTGAATATTCTTTATTGGAACTTGCAATCTATTAACCAACTGAATATTGATAAAATTATGCATGCAACTAGGGTTAATAGAAACAATGATATTTTCTTTATGAATACAACCATGAACCTGTAATATAGATTTGTCACATGAAAATAAACTCTTGGTTCTCTCTTTATCCTTATTTTCTCCATGAGACCACTTGTCTAACAATATTTTTTCAAATTCTCCATTGGAGAGTGTCATCATCTCCTTATAATCAAGCGATTTCCACCAAATGGCAACATCACCTTGCAATTTGAGATCTACCCAATGTGGCCAATTATCTTCCCATGCTGAATTTATTTATTTAATGAATGATTCAATACTAGGGCCATCACATTTCCCTGTAAAATACATCTTGCTATGAAAAAACCCAAAAAATAGAACCATAAGTTACGACAGAAAATCACGGCTTTTTCCGGAAAAACCCTGAAAAACTATTGAATTTAAAATGCTCATAACTTTACTTCACGAACTTCATTTCGACTGATTGTTTTTTTTAAATTGGGTATTTTTCCGAGAGGAATTAAAATACCGAATTTTTTTTTCCAAATTCAGCTTGTAAAGCTTCATATATGAACCTGAAGTGCACCGCCCTCTTTTTCTTCCCTAGAAAAAATTTTGCAAAAAGAGAAAACAAATCTTCCCACCTTACATTGAATGACCACATTCTCATATATTAAATGACTTCCACTAATAACACATAACTACATTCCCATTGGGTACCTCCCTAGGTACCCCATATTAGCCCCCTGGGTATACTACAGAACGTATCCCCCTACATCACATATCAAAAAAATTCCTTATTGGCTACAATTATGTAAAATTTGCATGATAATATGAATAATATGGTTAAATTATTTGGTACTTACAATTTGGTATTTTAATCTCAAGTAAACATGTGTTTTTATAGTCTTTCATTGGTTTCTTTTGACGTGTCTAGGAGCCTACGAAAAGTTTCAAGTATGTTAGATATCGCAATATTTTCTGTAGAACTAAAGAAAATTTAGCATATTCAATTCAACATATCATATATTACCTTGCAGGGCCAAGTGGTGTCTTTTGTTCGTGTCTCAATGCACTATCCTTTTTGTTGTCTTTTATATTCTTACATTCCCTCTCAGGAATGGCCAGAGGATGATCATACTTAGGGTTCTTTTTCAATTGAACCCTATATTGATCTCTGATATATTTTTAATATGTATCGGCCCTCGAGGTGATTTCAGACTTGTTGAATGTATCACCAAACATGATGACCATGTTTTTCATATGATTGTTTTTCAAATCTTTATTCTAGGTATTCCACTGTGTGCGAATGGCAGACCAAAAAATATCTAAAGTCTTTTTATGTAAGATCCTATAAAAAACATTGTTTCCTACAAAACAATATTGATAATTAGATTAAAATAATATGAAAGATGTAGGTTTCAATAAATTGTAGGAATTAATCAATATATTCATAAATACTTGCAATTTGTTGTATCTTTAAGGGAACCAAGTTATTATCCACCAAAAAGATGATGGATATTGTTCCCAAGATTTGAACGCATGATGCTCCACGATACAAATGCTCTGTGGAATCAATATCCTCGTGAGATTCTCCCTGTAGATCATCAAATGAATGGTCTAGCATGTGTGGTGGTGGTGTCTCATGGGCCCTAGGAGTTTTAGTTCTCTGAGCCATAAAAAGAGAGGAAAATTGCCTCATGAGGATGTGGCTCATGCTAGGATGTTTTGGGGTTGGTGCATCATTCCTACGAACAATGTCCCCATGACCAGGTTTTCCCATTGAATTGAAAAATTCCTATAGAAATAAAATGTTTGAGTATTGGTCATATAAAGGTATTAAACAAAATTTCATAAATTAATATATGTTAGAAATAATATTTTTTTTAAATTGTGCTTACCCCATATTGTTCTATATCTCACATTAAAATTTCCATCCTTTCTTTGGTCTCCTCTATAGATGGCTTACACCTAGCCAATTCAATGAGTTCCCTATTTTCTTTTCTCAAGGAATTTTGAATTGTTTCCATTGGGTTGATGGAATCAAATATTTCATCACCCCCATCATCCTGCTCTGGTGGTGTGCTCATCTACATCAACAAATAAACATGTTAATTCGACATGCTTTACAGTGTTACAAAAAGTGCCTTGTACCCTTGGCATGCATTATGAGGAAAAACTCTACATAAAATTTTGTGTTTTTCTGCCTTGGGGTGCGCACCATTAAATATGGTGCCCCTTCTAAGCAAATCCTGAATCTGTTGGCAAGTATTAAATACAAGTTTTTGGGTTGTTTTAACCAAATCTGAATTATAGGTGGATTGGTTAAGACATTGGTGTTATTAACAGTAGGTCAGGGGTTCAATCCCCACCGACCATACTATATATATATTATTGTTACAATCCATTCCTTTTGTTATAAGCTCTGTGCAAATGTTGGAACAAATATATATTGTTTAAAAAACATAATATATGGTTAAAAAAACTCCCGCACAAAGTATCTAGTGATCCCCCTCCACATTGTATTGTGGTTACATGGTATAGTTAAAGACCAAGGGCCAAGGTTTGATGGCTTAGTCCCTCGGCCCTTTAGCCACCCAAATGAACATTTATACAACTTTATATATATTTCTTTCCATATAGTTATCAAGTGTCATGTGGTGCGCGTTGGTGTGGAGAGATATGTGAAGACTTTGGTGGCTATGGAGGTCATGGGGTCAAACCCTATTGAGTCCATAACTTTTGATATTCACTAGCCAATATTGGCCAATGAGGGGTTGCCACATGGTGGCCTCTCATTGGCTCTTCCAATGCCACATTTCAAATTAGGATTGCACCAATTATCTGCCACTTGTCAACTAATGATTGATCCACCTATACCTTTTCCAATTAGTTTCCAACTCATTATACAATCAATCCACATGGTACCTTGGGGTGTGGCCATGTCACTTGTACAGTCATGCCACGTGTCACCCTTTTACCCCTTTGACTTTGAATTTTCCTGTTTGACTGGAAATTTTTCCGCTTATAACTTTTGCATACGAACTTTGTTTGAGGTGTCATTTGTGTTGTTGAAAAGATGAAAATGAGCTCTATGCAGTAATGACCTTTTCATGAAATTTTGAGATGGAAAAATTTTGAGATTTTATGGATACCCTAGGACCTATGTGAGCATTCTAAATCCTCCTGGGCGTCTATGAGAGTTCCTTAGATCCTTTTGGATCAACAGTACACATCATGAGGTGTGAGGGATACTGATTTAGGATATCAATGCTTGGTCAGTTAGATTTACTACTCATTTGATGACCTGTAAGATCCTATCCACTTGTATAAAGGAGAAGTGTCCATTCAGGTTAGTCATTGCAGCTGAGCGATGTGTAGAAGACATTCAGATGACCTGGGCCCGGTATGTACTAAATGAGTGCATTGACAATTGTCTATATGCCTAGGACTCTGGGAAGGATTTTCATTATAGCTAGATACTACTTCTCCTTGCCTCCTCGGGGTTTTGAACGACCTGCTGGGAGTAGACATGTGTTTGATTCCCCCCTCTTTCTTAGATTTCATAAGAGTATGGATCCTTCCACCCAAAACTCCCATGACGAGCTTTTCCAAGGCTAGTACCAGTAACTGATTCAGGAAATTGCTTCGCAAGTGCACATCCCACGCACCATTATGGATAGGTATTTTGGATACCTTCTATTTAAATGTACTTTTCATAATGTGTTCATATGTCCCATTGATGATGAGGGGGTTGCGATGGTGTTACTGTTGTTCTACATCACTGAAGAAGGCATACAAAATGGCATGTTTGAATGGCCTGCACATATCCACAATAGTAATATTAATATGTATGATCAAATGTTTTTTCCTACTTCTTTCTCTTGAGTCATACACATATTTTTGAGTAATAAACATATTTGATAGCTTACATCTTCGACATATACAATGTCAACATCATTCTCTAAACTTTGTCTTGAATCTCCTATACTTCACACTAGGAATTAGTAATTGTTAGAGGAGTCAATTGTAACAAACATTGCATCGCATCACATATTAAGTTGACATGCATAAATTTGGTTTCCAGAGAAACTATAATTTTGCACGCTTCCTTTCTTTGGATCACCAAGAAAATAAAAACAGGTTTATCACATCAATATCCCCATTCTTAGCTTCAATCCTTCAACAAAGATATCAATCCTTCGTACGATCCCACATGCAACAATTGAGCCGAAAACATGTACACCAATTACCAAGACATGTCCAAACAGAATGTGTAGTTCTACACATAGAAGATACACCATTGCCAGCCATTAACTCCTCACCTTGGATGCAATTTAACCTTTGGAATATATTGATTGAATCCAATCAAAACCACCATCCATCCAACAAAACAACATTTCTGACAGGGGCTCTTTTGATGTCCATGAATTCCAGTGAATCCCAAACAACTTTATCAACAGCTTGATCTGGTCTTCTACTCTAGGTATTCCTGGATCTCCTCCATAACAGATCTAATCTTAGTTGAAACAACCACAACTAGCAACCAATTTCACTTACTAGCAATAAAAAAAAATGAACCAAAAATGACCCATTGATTACATAAGAAAGGTCAACATACTCAACAAAACTTGCACAACAATAGGTTGGTACCGACGGGTTCACAACACCAATATCCCAAGTGTGAAATTGCCCAACATCACCCCTGATATGGGCGAAGAATCCATAAAATAAGGGTGCCTCCCACAGTCCACTCACAACTCAATATCCCAAAACCCATTGGAATTCTCCTACAACTATCCTGGATTTCCTCCAACTCTCTTCCTCTTGACCTACCCAACCCAAGAAATGTAGGTCCCTTCATTTATCTTAGTCAATCGATCATCCCATTCATTTATCGAGGTCTCTCTGGCATAGGTAACCAAGAATCTCTCTACTGGGAACTCAAGGGAACTCACTGCTAGAAAAAATACCAACAAACAACAAAAAACACTTGTTGTTATAGTGAAACTCCATAGGAGTTCATTCTTTAGGTTTGCCAACTTGGCTCTTCAGTCTTCATCTCCAAATGATGCAAGAACGTCTAACATGCTTCAGAATTCTCCCATCCCTCTTTCTCTAGCTCAAGTTCACTTATTTTCCTCTCTCTTCTTGTTGTTCCTCCAAAAACATGAATGTGAAAAACCACATATTCTCCCCATATGAATTTCCTCTATTTTCCTAAGATATTTGACTACACACTCTACCCAATGTTGATTTTACTTCAGCCCCATGCTCCCTAATAACTATGGGATGTGACTCTCACACCCACCCTATTACATGAGTTTATTGATTAGGCTCTGATACACTCATCAAAAAAAATAAGTTATCCACAATGATAATAAAATTTAGAAAAATCGGTTGAATTAATACCCATAAATCATTTCTTCCTTGGACCCCTCTTAGAAACTCTCTTCTCTTGTGGAAAACTCAACTCCCCATCTCTATCCATATCCCACAACAGCTGGCATCACATTTTATTTATTAAAATTCAGAAAATATATTTCACATATGATATTGCTTTCCCATAACCTCGTTCATATCTACATTATGCATTAATTAAACTCGGGATTATATTGGGGATATTACAACACACATCATATAATTAGATATAGAAAAAT
>ML781335.1:356647-367171 GCA_009831015.1 Picea engelmannii
CAAGATACTAAAATCCTCCATGAAAATTTCATGTGTAATGGTCTCCATCGACCCATAACAAGTTTGTTTGTCACCCAAGCATCTGTAAGGGTCACATGAATGAGGATGGGAATGCCTAGTATTTCCATGTTGCATTTCTTGGCCAAAATATGTTGCAGCGTCTAAAGGCTCCATCCCCCCCACGAACATCACATGAAGATATGTCCTAGTGGGATAATGCTCTGAATGTGCTATGTTGCACTAGGCTACAAGGAAAAGTGGTTATGGATGATTGGGTTTGGATAATGGTCTCTTCTATGGAAGGATTTTGGGTAAGAAGGTTAGGCCTTCGACTAGGAGGATAAGAACATAGCAATGGGTATTGCCTAACATTTTTTTGATCTTTTGTATACCCTTGATCCACCCTCTACAATTCACTAATGTTGAAGTAGTTGACATGGTGACCTAAAACAAACTCATCCTAGAATTTTCTAAGGAAATACAAAGGAACCTCCTTATTATTGCAGGGAAGTTTGTCAAATACCATGAATCATCTATCCATCTAATTTTCTAAAAATAGTTAGTAGATGCACCAATCCATACAAATTTGTTTATTTATGACTAGAGGTTGTGTTCTAGTTCTTGGGTCAATAAACAATGTCATCAAGTCTTGTTTTGAAATGTTGAGGTCTCTGACTTGGTTTTTATCTAGACCCATTCTTAAATAGTCAAAAATTCTAGCCTTCTAATTAAAAATGTGTGCAAAGTGGCCTTGGGAATTTGCAATAGAAGTAACAATGGTATTTAGGGATGTGGCTAGTGAAAGTTGTGAGGGTTATTTGGTATTTCTTAAGTCTTGTATAAGGGTTATTAATGACCTCAACCCTGTAGAAATTTCAATGTTTATATTTTATGGTTCTAGGATGGGGTTTGGTTTGTCTTCATGTGTTTATGTTGGGCCAATATTTATATTTTATGGTTATAGGATGGGGTTTGGTTTGTCTTCATGTGTTTATGTTGGGTTTGGGTTTCTAGAGATGTGCCCTCCATGTTAATTAAGTATGTTTCATTTTAATAAAAGATTTTTTTCTTTTCTTTTTATAATTTTAATAAGAGAAATCTTGCTCCTCAATTTGCTCAAGAAATCCTAAAACACCAAGTGTGGTCTTTTGGTAACAATGAACTTTTGGTGGCCCTTTTCCCAAATTAACATTACACTAATGCATGGAAATTTCTAGAGCATGCACATATTCTTAGGAATGAGCACTTTTTGTTAAGAACAACTAATTGACATTGAGTTAGTAGCCTCTATGGCGGTTCAGGCTACAAACTCACCAAGACATGCATGTTTCTAAGAACGTGAGCATGTTCATGTGTCAGAGTATTCCTTGACACCCCATTGTGACTTTTTAAACCATCATTGAACCCTTATATACATTTCAAAGTTGCTACCCAAGGATACAAAATATCTACAAGAGTAATCCTACTTATTTCTCTCGATTCATACACATATTTTTGAGTAATAAACATATTTCATAGCTTACATATTTAACATATACAACATCAACATCATTCTCTAAACTTTGTCTTGAATCTCCTATACTTCACACTAGTCATTAGTAATTGTTATAGGAGTCAATTTTAACAAACATCGCATCACATCACATATTAAGTTGACATGCATAAATTTGGCCTCTATTGCAACTATAATTTTGCACGCTTCCTTTCTTTGGATCAAAGGAAAAATAAATAAAAAGTTTATCACATAATATCCCCATTCCTAGCCTCATTCCTTCAACAAAGATATCAAGCCTTTGTACGATCCCACGTGCAACAATTGATCCAAAATAAAATGTACACCAATTAGTTCTTCTACTCTAGGTATTCCTGGATCTTCTACACCAATGTACACCAAAATGTTGAGAATGATGTTAACCTCTGTTCCTTGAATACTCCCATTTATTGTAATTAACACATAACATCAAATGTAACAACCTTCATAAGAAAACATTCCTTTTGTCATTTTAGAATTTTCCATTTTTTAACTTTGAAATGGCCTTATGCTTATTTTTAGAATACCCCTTTCGATAATTAAATTGGATGTGCCAAGTGTGAAGGTTCAACCTTTTTGATAATGAATTATGCACTTCTTTGAAAAAATACTTTGTTTATAACCCTTTTCTCTTTTTAAATACCTTCACTTATCTTGGCGTGTGCACAAACACACACATAGACATATTCCTCTTCACTTATTAAGAATTTTTGAATACCTTAGGAACCTTTAAATATCATTTTTTTATTACGTATTTTGGATTTTGACTTAACCTCTTTTTATACTTTTAATTAGAATTGAGAACACTAAATACGATACAAATTGCTAATCTAGAATTACTAATTAATTAATTGATGGTAGATATGAATTAATTTTTTGGATGTCGTATGGACATGACCGTATGGTTTGTATGGACATGATGTAAATTTTCAATGCATATTTTTTATAAATTCTATATGGTTTTGTAATTTTGCTAAGAAATCATACGACAATTTCATCAATTTGATTAATGACTATACCCTTATAAAATATGTTGAATTGTACGGATAGTAGCTTTAATTAATTCAATTTGTACGGACGCAACAATATAGTCATGTACAACAAAATCGGTATAGCAGTGATGTGTGTGAAGACAAATTGTACGAGAAACAACAAAAATCAATGGTTGTGTACGACTGCAAGTGGTATGGAGGACGTATTTGTTGGTCACTATAATTGTTTATTTAACTAAACAATCAAGTGCTACATAAATTGTCAACCTAGGAAAGTCTGTTTATTTCAAAGGTAATCACACACTATATATGCTCAATCTCAAAAGCAACCTAGAGTTGTAGTATATTAATCACGCCTTGCCTTGAACAAACTGAAGTTCTAACTTGAATTACAGGAAATCAATCTACCTATTGTAGAGTTCAATGTTTAAAGAAATAATTGTCCAAAGAATCCTGGATTACATTAATAAATAACAACTTAAGAAAGAAATATTTTCATGATACTGCAAAAGGAAAGACCAGCTATTCTGTAACAGAGAACATGACCCTATTCCCCAAGAAGGAATCTTCAACACCTGTTTATGATCATCACACTTTCATGAACTCTTTACTAATTGAAATGATTGACACATACTGAAGGCTAGATATTTCTGAACAGAGAACAGGACCCTATTCCCCAAGCAAGAATCTTCAACACCTATTTCTGATCATCACACTTTTATGAACTCATTACTGATTGAAATGATTGACACACACTGAAGGGTAACTATCTCTTAACAGAGAACAAGACCCTATTCCCCAAGTAGGAATCTTTAGCACCTGTCCCTGATTAACACGTTTTCATAAATTCACCAAACATGATTGCTTACTAGAATGATTAACAGTTACCCAAGCATGAATCATATAAAAATAATGTAACAATCAGTAAAGCAGAGTTTCAGCAAGACAGAGTTTATTAAAGTAGTGTTTCAGCAAAACATAATTTAATCAAAGCATGAACAGAAATAACACTTAACACACTACAAAGCTAATGGGTGAATCTTGTGAAGAAGGTGGGCCCTCCCTTCTCACATGATTCCCTTGAAACAAAAGGAACTAGAGAGAAATGCTCAGAACAATATTTTATTCATCTGTCAACTGTATCATATTACAATCTGAAGTAAAACACATCCTTCTCTATAAATCCTTTCTTAGCTCAAAAAGAAGGTCCTCTCTAATGATGATTTCCTCTTATTTAAAGAGGAGAATCCCCTCGATACAATTTGATCATCAAATTACATCTATACATCTGAGTCCTATTCTTAGTCAGATCAAATCTCTATACTGGGATAGGACATCCTAGTCTCCCATAACAGAATGCTATTACAATAGTTGAAAAGGTGATGAGTGAGGTGTTGTTGTTGCGGCTGGAGTAACAGCTTCTTTATTTGTCTTCTTGTTACTGTTGTTGTATGTTGTTTCAGCATCGGCCTTAAACAACAATGATAATCTGCAGTTCGAACTGTTTCAATACTTATATATTTCTGATCAATGGTTAAGTACGAGAGTAATATAAAATTATATGCAAAACAAATTAAACATATAGTAAAGAGAAGAGACGTTATATACCTTTGGAAATATAGGGTAAGGTTGTTACCCATGATTTTGGTCATCATGATGATGTATTGATGATGGTGTACTTAGGCTCTTCATAAGAACTTTCTCCTGAGAAAAGTTACTTTCTTCTCTTTCCAGAAATCTCATTTTTGAAGAAGATTCACAGGCTGCTAGTATATTTGCCTGCAAGAATGCCTGATTCTCGCAGGCTGCCTTAAGCCAGGGTGCGAGAAGTTCCAACTGTGTTGAACTGCTAGGGTGTGAACTCTTCCTAAAGCAAGGAAAAAGATGAATTCTCGATGCTTCTAGAAGGGAATCTTCTAGAAGGATGATATGGCATTCGAATGGTTATCCTAGTACTGGATTCCCTGATATTTTGGGATCATTCTTATCCAAGTAACTAATTCATTCTCTCCTATATATTGAGGGAATTCTCATGGAAAAGGTTAAGCAAGATTCATTGGAGAATTGGTGAAAGAATTGTGTGAAGGACTGAAGCTACAACATCTTGGAGACTCCAGCAAGTTTATCCAAAGGGGTTGATCTTCTTCATGCAAGTGAGCAAGTGTGTGTGTCGGAGCCAAGGGCCATCAAAAAGAAGTTTGCGACATCAAGGCTCAGGTTGTAATCTTTACTTTCCATTAATATGATACAGTAGCATGTCCCTTTCCCATAAAGCTATTTCCACTTTATTGTATAATTCCTTGATCATATACATAGATTGATTATTGAATAGATTGTGCTTTCTTCACTTTGGTTGGTTTGTGTTGTCTTGGTCTTGACTGCACGAGAGCACTGGAGCGAAGCGGGAGCAACAAAGACCATAGGAAGCGATAATAAGGTATGTTATTTGTTCTTGCCTCCTATTTAATTCAATGGTCAAAATCTAGGGAAAGAGTCGTGTTATGTCTTGCTTTGTTCTAGATCCAAGTGGATCTAGGGAGATCGGTTAGTGTTCGAACCTACGGATTTATCCAATAACAAAGGTGATAATGTGAGTTTAAATGTGAGTGAGAAAATGATGTAATGGTAGCAAAAAGTGTGAGTAAAAAGGTACATTATAGGGTCCTAACATCCCCCCAAACTTAAAATGTTGCATGTCCTCAGGCAACTTCAATCTAAATCAGAATCTGAATACCAACTCTGAGCGTGCAAGTTACTTAAGCAGTAGCTGTGGAAGGTACTATCTGTTGGAGCGTTGAATCCTTGAAAGCGTTGTAGCCTTTGTCAAGCTGTTATTTTGGTCTTCTTGGGCAACTTGTAATGAACTTGATATTTCTTTGCTGGCATCCAAAGGATAGGAAAATGAAACTAATAACCTATCCAGCTTTCAACACATTGTTGAACACACTTGATGTAGCTAGGTACCCTGGAGATTACTATCTCAAGATTAGTGGGGCTAAAGGGATTGTGTTCTTGTCTTTTCCCAATAGATTGTTGCCAAAACATGTTATTTGCTTGTAGGGTAGCAATCTCTATGGATTTAATGAATTGTTGACAATCCTGAAGCACTATTGTTTGTAGTTCCCAAATGTGTTGAGTCATCCCTGGTTTCTTCAAAAATTGATAATACTCTGTAACAAAGGAAGCAGCATTTTGTGGTTCTGGCTGAATCTAGAGAAGGCGGTTATCCTCATTATGCTTGGTAGCTAGGAAGTCATCCTTCCATATAATCTGATTGTTAAGGAAGGAGGTGAGTGCCCGAATCTGGATGTCACTGACAAGAGGGTTAAGGTTAAGCTGTCGGTTCTCAGGGATGGCCTCATTATGAAAATATACCTCACAGAGGAGGTGTTGATCCATAGCAAAGGCTTCTGCAAAGGTCTTAACAAAATCTGTTGGATTTAACACTACATGGGGTCTGCCTTCTTTGATTTATTTAATCTGAAACAATGTAAGTTGTTCCATGAGGAACAGAGAGTAATTGCAGGATAGTTTCCTTGCAGCCAACAACTTTTGTGCCAAGTCAAACATCAAGAGAAATTTGCCTTTTAACTCTTTATTCTGTTTCTTATGGGCACAAGATTCCTGGCGTGTTTGCTCCAAAGCTTAACAATTTGAGTAGATATGATTTATCCAAATTAGTCTATGTTCCTGCAAGCTTTTGGCCTGTGTAACAGCAGACTCTTTTTTCCATTTGTCTACTATTGCCTGCTCATCCCATGGTTGAGTTTGTGTTTCATCATTGCATGTGGTAGGCTGAGGGAGGGTCTGAGTGGCTTACTCCACAAAGGTGTGGGTATTGATCTGGCTAGGAGGGGCAGATTCATCAATAGGCAGTGTTTGTACAACTTTATTAACAAAAATAGGGGCTTCAGATTTGACAACTGTTGTAGGCCAGGGTTCAGTTTTAATTTTGGAAGGTCCTGCTGGTTCTTGTGTGACAACAGGGTTTTCTTCTTTGACTGCAAAAGTTGTAGGTGCAGGGGAAGCTATTGGCATTATAATTTGAATTACTTTGTAGCCTTCTTGATAGTATATGTCCCCACATTGACTGCACATATACTCTCTACACAGATTCTCTGTTGTATTTTCCTCTATCATGGTCGCTATGCGAGCTAGGGTGTACAATTTAAGTTCCTTCTCATAGAATTCCTTTGCCATGGCTAGATCTTGCTTATAGGCTTCCAGTTCAGACCTTAGGAACTCATTTTCTTGTAATACAGAGGCCATTGTTGGTTCTGGTTGAGGGGTGACTGGTTCTTTTGTTTCAGTCACAGCCGCACTAGTTGGTTCTTTTGGAGAAGCTATAGGATCGACAACTAATTCTTGTATTCCAGCTTCTTGATGTAGAGAAAGTAATGCTGCAGCACCCTGAGCATTTGATTCTTGTGTCTCGGTAACAAAATCAGCAGCTGTAACTGGTTCTTGTGTGACAGCTATCGCTGGTTCTTGTGTTTTAGCCATTTAACGAGTAGCTGGTTCTTGTGTTTCAGCTACTGAATGAGTAGCTGGTTCTTGTGTTTCAGCTATTGAATGAGTAGTTGGTTCTTGTGTTTCAGCTACTTGATGGGTAGCTGGTTCTTATGTTTCAACTACTTGATGAGTAGTTGGTTCTTGTGTTTCAGCTATTGGATGAGTAGTTGGTTCTTGTGTTTTAGCTACTTGATTTGAAAAGGATGATGTTGCATCATACTGGGCCGTTGGTTCTTGTGTTTCAGTGCCCGTGGGTGGAATAGGTAGAGATTTAAAAATTTGGGAGGTTGGAGGTGCACGGGGTTTTAACTGGATGGGTTGGGGGTTTAGGGCAGTGGCAGTAGTAGCTACCCTTGTTGAGGCCCTTGTTTGTTTTCCTTTTAAAAAGGGCAGAAAGAAAGGAATTTTCTTTCGTTTGCGTGGGGGATTTTCCTCAGTGATGGGACAGGGAGAATTGTCTGGTTCAGAATCATCGCTAAGGATATGAACGGCAGGAGTGGATGATTATGGTAAAATGTGGGGCGGGCTTGGTATGGTAGGGAGGTTAATTGGATTGATTGGGTCTGTAGGTGGACTGTTAGGTACTTCCGGAGTATCTAAAGGGTTTTGTGGTTGTTGTTCCTGAAGATTTTCAGGATATTCAACAGCTTCTTGGGGGTCTATGGGTGGGTTATTTAGTGGAGGGTTTTGTTGAGAAAAACCCTTTTGGATAATAAGTTGAGCTAGACGATGATGGGTGAGGGAAAGGGTGGGATTTTTAGCTTTTTTACAGTAGTGCGACATATTTTTAAGACATCCGAGCAGATAATAAGGAATGTTTACCAATCTAGCATGTCGTAAATGAGACAACAGGACAAAATCATACTGGTAGACTACCTGGTATCGACCTTCACAGGTAAGGTAGTGTTTGAAAAAAATTTCAACTTTCGTCCATGGAGGCAGCAACGAGCTGAGTCAGACACCCCGGCCTTTAGGCTCAATTTGTTCCCCTGGCAAGAGGAAATCCTGTTGGGCATTAAGAATGATATGTTTGCCGCTGAACCAACGAATGCCATTGGTAGGGACACCTGAAACCTGTGCTATATCCTCCTCTGTAACTAGAATCCGAACCCCTTGAACAATGGAATGATCTTCTTGAAGATTTCGAGCGAATTGAAGAACATGTTGTTGATCAAATCCCTGGAGCCTCTGAAAATAACCCAGCCATCTTGCCTGTAGAAAAATTTGATAGACTTCTGGATATAGTTCTAACAGGGTTGTCGTGGCAGGTTCGTGCCGTATAACAGGGCTGTTGGAAAATTTAGTTAACAGACAGCAAATGCAATGCTTGTCATTGATGGCAACAGTGAAGATGAAAGGCAAATAGAAGACAAGTTCAGAGAAGTGAATGATCGAAAGTAGTGAATGATCGAAGGCAGTGAATGAGCGAAAGGTTGAAGACGAATCTTTGATCACTGAAGAGGGAGATAGATCTCAGCCGTCAGATTCGAGCGCAGGGTCCGACCACCATTGGATCGAAGAGAACCTGCACAGTATTTAAACTGCAAGGAGAAGCGAGTGTAATCACAATATGAAAATTCGTGATGAAATCTGAGCCATCCGATCAAACTTTGATCTGGATCGTTAATTCCAGTCACTATCGGAGTATCAGGGATCGGGACTTTGAAATGTCAAAATCACTTGACAACAAGAACCCTAAAATCGCGATATGCGATTTCGCGATTTAATCGTAGCCGTAAAGTTAGAAGTGATCTGGACCATTGATTCTCTGCATGGAGTATCGGTGATCGGGACTTTGGAATGACAAAAACACTTGCAACAAGCACCCTGAAATCACGATATGCGATTTCATGATTTAATCATAGCTGTAAAGTTAGAAGTGATCTGGACCATTGATTCTCTGCATGGAGTATCAGGGATTGGGACTTTGGAATGACAAAAACACTTGCAACAAGAACCCCAAAATCGCGATATGCGATTTCATGATTTAATCGCAGCCGTAAAGTTAGAAGTGATCTGGACCGTTGATTCTCTGCATGGAGTATCAGGGATAGGGACTTTGGAATGAAAAAAACACTTGCAACAAGAACCCCAAAATTGTGATACGTGATTTCACGATTTAATCGCAGTCGTTAAGATAAGATCAGATCTGAATCGTTGATTTAACTTCTTATCGGAGTTTCGGGGATGGCGAATTCAAGAGGCAAAGAACTCAATGCATCAAGAATGTCGATTTCACGATATGCGAAATCGCGATTGAATCTGGACTGTCAGATCAAGAAATGATCTAGACCATTGATTTAATTTCTTATCGGTGTTTTGGGGATCATGAATTCAAGAGGCAAAGAACTTAATGCATCAAGAATGTTGATTTCGTGATATGCGAAATCGTGATTGAATCTGGACCGTCAGATCAAGAAATGACCTAGACCGTTGATCTAACCTCTCATGGAGTTTCGGAGATCGGGATTCCTAAGTGACAAAAACTATGAACGTCAGGAATTCCGAAATCGCGATGAGTAATATCTCGACTTAATATGAACCATCAAATCTAGATATAATCTGGATCATTGATTTGATTTCACTATGGAATTTCGTAGATCGGGATTTGGAGGTGACAGGAACATTGAACATAAGGAATTACGAATTCGCAATATGCGAAATCATGAAAGCGCCTTTCACATAAAGCCGTGGTCACAGCCCTTGGTCACAGGATGAGAAGGAGTCAGTTCAGATAAGCTCCATTTCGAAGTTTCGGAGATCGCGATGTGAAAGTGTCGAGACACTTGGGCAAAGGAATACTGAAATGACAAAACCCGATTTAAAAGGCAAATATAATAAAGATCATCCAACGGTGCAGATAAAGCTTGAATGTGATCGGAGGGTTACTGTTCTTCCACACACATTTAACTCCTCAGTTACGAACCTGTTAAACAAAACAGACTCATGATTACGAATCAGTTAGCGTTTCAGTTGCAAGGACAGGTGTTCTTGTTTTGGCTGAGGGAAGGTGAAGAGGAACCGTCGGGGAAGTATGCATAAAAGAAGATGAGACAGATTGAGATGAGTTGGCAGTTCTGAAGGGAAAATGAATAAACAGTAAGAAAAAGAAAATGAGCAGAGGCATAGCATGAAATTGAACAAATGTGCAGAGTAAGATGAAACACAGAGCAGAAGCAGAGCAGAATGACAGACAGAGCAGAAGAAGAGCAGAATAACAGAAAAATTTGATGCAGAGCAGACCTGCTAAACAAATAGAATAAGAGAATAATAGTAGAACAATTTGTTGAAGATCAGATACAAAGAAAGATTGGTAAGAATTGATTTATCTGAGTAGTTGTCTATGTATTCATTATTTTATATTTTAGGGTGGAAGGGAGGTGCTCGGGAGGACTGTTTTCCTCAGAGGTTCAAGTGGGAGCTTGAACATAGGAAGTTGTAGCTTTCATCTGGTTGCAGCCAGAGAAACCAGGGTGGCAGGGTGGTGCT
>ML781335.1:376955-395644 GCA_009831015.1 Picea engelmannii
TTTTCATTTCACCGAATCATAATCTCACCTAAAAATATTATGCAGTGATTTTTTTATAAAATTAAATAAAATTAGATAAAAACAATGAAAATGAAAACAAATTATACCCAATGAAAGTAGATTCAATTTTAAAAATGTTGGTACCAATTCCCAAACTAAATTCTGAGTATTTGTAGGAGTTCGCTACCTCCAAAGATGAAGTAAGATGGAGAGAATTTGCAGTTTCCTGCAAACAGTCCCATTTTCAAGTTTTCAGCTGAACTATTCTTTCGGCCGAAACCTAGCTTTTAATGGAATCCGTTAAAAACAAACGTTTTGGCCGAAAAGTATTTCGGCCGAAATATGCTTACCACGGGAAAATAATTCATCCAAAAACATTGTACACGAATTTCGAGGGCACCGTTAAATTTGACGTGAAAATTTTCGGCCGAAAAAAATTTCGGCCGAAAAATAATTTGTTCGACCGAAAAATTGCCGCTAGAAATTTTGGAGACCCGATTGTCACGAAAGTGTTAGCCAGATTCATGATTTTACCTATCACAAAAGCTTTATTGATAGAGAATGTTGAAAAGTTGGTGTTTCAACAACAAGGAAAGAATAGAGAAATGTTTGATGAAGGGTGATGTTGCAGAATACTGTTGAGGAAGTGGTGTTTCAGCCATAGAGAGAAGAGCGAAAAATTGTTGAACGGTGGTGTTTCAGCAATGGGAAAATGTGAAAAATTGTTGAACAGTGATGTTTCAGCAATGGGAAAAATGTGAAAAATTGTTTGACAGTGGTGTTTCGGCAATGGGGAAAAATGTGGAAAATTGCTGAATAGTGGTGTTTCAGCGATGGGGAAAATGTGAAAAATTGTTGGACAGTGGTGTTTCGGCAATGGGGAAAAATGTGGAAAATTTTTGAACAGTGGTGTTTCAGCAATGGGGAAGAATGTGAAAAATTGTTGAACAGTGGTGTTTAAGCAATGGGAAAAGAAAGGCGAGAAATTGTAGAACAGTGGTGTTTCGGTAATGGGGAAAATGTGGAAAGTTGTGGAACAAGGGTGCTTCAACAATGGGAAAATGTAGAAAATTGTTGAACAGTGGTGTTTCAACAATGGGGAAAATGTAGAAAGTTGTTGAACAATGGTGTTTCAGCCATGGGGAAGCTTGGCTCTTCTTGAAGTAGGATTGTCCTTTCTTAGTAGGCCTCTGCTTTGATCGAGAATCTGCAAAAATCAATTGTAACATGTTATTTCTTGACAGGGATTATTAGTAAATGAAATCTAATCTAATGCTAAAGAAATTAAATTAAAAAGAATTAATTGCAATGAGGGGTAGGAGGTCCCTCTAAAAAGAGGTAATGAGAGTCTGCCACACATGTGGCCTTAAAATCTTCTTTGGAAATAGGGCACTAGTACAGACGAAGCCGATGACCATTTACAAGTAACGGTGTTTTAGAATCATCGATTGTAAGGAGCCTTATTGTTCCATTAGGGAAAACAATGTCTACTTCGTAAGGTCCAAGCCATCTTGTACGTAGTTTCCCCTGAAATTCTTTAAACTGGGAATCATACAGTAGGGCCCAACTACCTTTTTGGAATTGCTTATGCTTGATAGTTTTGTCATGCCATTTTGACCTTTGTTGTTGAATCATAGTTGTCTAATGAATGGCATCTAGTGTTTTTTCATCCAATTCATTAAGCTGCTGCAACCTGGATGTCTGTGCATCGGTCAAATCAAGGTTGATAGCTAAAGCAGTCCTTAAGGTTTTGATTTCAAATTCCACAGGAAAGACTGCACTCTTTCCATAAACTAATTCATAGGGAGAGAATCTTGTAGTATTTCTCTAGGTAGTTCTGTAGGCCCATAATGCTTCAGGGAGCCTGTGAGACCAGTCCTTTCTGTTTTCCTTCACTGTTTTTGTGACAATGGCTTCTAATACTTTATTTGTGATTTCCAACTGCCCATTGGCTTGGGGGCGGTATGGTGTAGTCATTCTATCCTGAATATGATATTTCTGAAGGGTGGCTTTAAAACCGTGAGAAGTGAAAGGGGGTCCTTCGTTTGTAACCAATTCTCTCGACACTCCAAATATGATGAAGATGTATTCAAATAGGAACTCTAGAACTGCTTCTTCAGTCACTCTATGGAGTGCTTTAGCTTCCACCATTTGGTCATATAATCTGTGCAGACCACTATGTAAAATTTTTGATTGGATGGGGGGTTAATGGATCCTACAAAGTCTAAGGCCCATCTTTCGAATGGCTCAAGTACTATATGGGGGTTTAATGGCATTTCGTCTCTATGATTAGGTTGGCCCATTCTTTGACAGCTATCACAGGCCCGGACATATTTCTTTGCATCTTTAAAAAGTGAGGGCCAATAATACCCGTTCCTGAGAATTTAATGTGTTGTTCTCTTATCAGCAAAATGCCCTCCACAAGGGCCATCATGACAAGCTTTTAGTAGATCATAAACCTCATCTTCTCTAATGCACCTTCAGACTTCTTGATCAAGTCCTATGTGGAAAAGACACCCACTTATCCATCTATACCGAGCACTTTGTTGAATGATTCTTCTTTTCTCTCGGTGGGATAGGTGTGGTGGTAAATTCCCTGCAACCAAGTAGTTAGCGATGTCTGCATACCAAGGTGAGTGAGCAGATACTGCAAATAGATATTCATCGGGAAAGGAATCATCTACTGGGGTATCATCATCAAGTGTTAACCAAGAAAGGAAATCAACAACTACATTTTCTTTTCCTGGTTTATCTATAATTGTAATATCAAATTCTTGTAACAATAATAACCATCTGGTGACTCGAGCATTTTTGATAGGTTTGTTCATTAGATATTTGATAGTTGAGTGGTCAGTATGGACAAGAGTAGAGTAGCCAGTGATGTAATGTATAAATTTATTAATAGCATAGATAAATGCTAAGAATTCCTTTTCGGTAACTATATAGTTAAGTTAAGCATAAGTCATATTCTTGCTAATGAAGTAAATAGCATAAGGGAGATGATTTTCTTCTTGTCCCAAGACAACTCCTATTGCAGTATCTGAAGCATCAGAGGATATATGAAAGGGAAGTGTCCAATCAGGTCCTCTTAGAATAGGAGTTGTGGATAACTGATGTTTAAGTGTATTAAATGCTTCCTGGCAAGAATTAGTCCATTTGAACTCAGCATTTTTCACTAGTAACACAAACAGGGGAGAAGCTATTTTGGATTTTTTTTTGATAAATCTTCTGTAGTATCCAACATGTCCTAGAAAAATTCTTACCTCTGTTTGGGTTTTGGGAATAGGAATATTTTTAATGACTTGTATCTTGGATGGATCCACCTGAATTCCTTGAGATGAGATAAAATGTCCAAGCACTATTCCTTCACTCATAATCATATGGCATTTTTCTATACGTAAGGAGAGGTGGGCTTGTATACATCATTTAAGTACTTTCTCAAGGTTTTGTAGTGCTTCCTGAAAAGAAACACCATAAGGGGTAAAATCATCCATAAAAGTTTCCATAGAGTCATTAAGCATATCAGAAAAGATTCCTATAACTGCTCTTTGAAAGGTTGTGGGTGCATTACATAGTCCAAATGGGAGAACTCTATAAACAAAATTTCCCCAAGGGCTAGTAAAAGTGAATTTATCTTTGTCCTGGGGTGCAATTTTGATTTGATTATACCCACTGAAACCATCTAAAAAGGAGAAAAAATGCTTCCCTGACAAGTTGTCTAACACCTGATCAATGAATGGTAGTGGGAAGTGATCATTTTGAGTGGCTTTATTTAAGGCTCTATAATCTACACATACTCTCCATTTCTCGTTTTTCTTAGGAACTATTACCAACGGGGAAACCCATTCACTATCTGATATAGGATATATAAACCCTGCATTGAGCAATTTTTGAAGTTCTTCTTTAAGGATTTCTCTTAAATTAGGGTTCATTCGTTGTTGGGGTTGCCAGATCGGTCGAAAATCTTCTTTGATATATATACGATGAGAACATAATTCAGGAGAGATTCCTTTCATATCTGTATAGTCCCATGCAAATGCTTCTTTGTGTTCAAGAAGTAACTTCATTAATTGTTGTGTTTCAGCATCTGTCAGGTTGGGGTTTATGTTCAGTGTTTTGCCAGGTTGAATTTCTACTAGTATACTTTTAGAGGAGATGGTAGCTGATGTTTGAGGTGGGTTTTCAGAGTTAAGGTTTTCCTGGTTATCTGACTCCAAAAGTGCAGCTAGCTCGTTGTGAGTTTCTGGATTCATGGAGGAGGGTTCACAAATAAAATTATTAATTACTTCATCCTCGGTGACATCTTTAAGGCTTAAGGCTTGTCCGATAGTCAGGATGGGTTGAGTAAGTTGATCATCAAAATCTACCCACACAAAATTATCATTATTGATCAATGGTGTAGCATGAGGGTAGAGGGTAAGTTGTTTAGTCTCGTAATCGTTGGAAATTGTCATTGAACCTGATCTACAGTTGATAAAAGCATCTGCTGCGGCTAGCCAAGGCCTGCCCAAAATTAGAGGGTGCCTCCCCAACTTTGTTTTAGGTTGTAATACCACAAAGTTAGCTAGATAATTCCAGGATTCCACTGAGATAATTAGGTCTTCAATGACTCCCTCTGGTTTGATTGTAGAACGGTCAGGTAATTCTAGGATAGTTGGGGTGTCTTTTATTTCATTCTACAGTTGTAACAATTGTGAGGTTTCCAGAGTCATAATATTGATAGTGTCACCTAAGTCTACCAGGACTCGAGGGATTATCGTTTTTCCAATTTGCATTGAGACGGTAGGGTGGCCGTGATCACCATATTTAACTGGGGGAACTTTACCTGACATTAGTGCAGACAAGTCACCCATGACATGAACTGTAAGGGGATCTTTAATTTTCCTACCAGGTTTCTTAACACAAATGTCTCGCATAGTCCTGGCATAAATTGGTACATCTCAGAGTGCTTGTAATAGAGGAATTTTGACATAAAGATTTTGTAATTCCCCTAGAAGATTGAAAGAAGGTGGCTCAGGTGTTTTAGTCAAAGCTAAACGCTCAGGAAATGGTGGCTTTGTTGTTTCAGCAACAGTGTTAGAGGATGAATGTACCTCTTTAGGTACATCATGCTCTTTTGTTTCCTCTTTATCAGAAGAGGTAACATCAGCTATGACGGGTTCTACTATTCTCCAAGATCGTAAATGAATATCATTGCATTGCGCAGGGAGAAGAGAAAATGTAGGCTAGTTATGAATATCAATGCACTGCATAGCTTTATTATTGAGGTTAGGGTTAGGTTTTACAGGTAGTTGGGGCCTCATCATTTGATTGTTTGGTGGAGTACCTGATGGTAAGGAGAGTGGTTGCAGAAATTGTGATTGAGGTAATTGATTTGAGAACGGGGGTTGTTGTCCTCTCCAATTTGGACTTCATTGGTTCAGATACGGTTGTTGTTGTTGTGGAGGCCAAGGAGTCCACATTGACGGATCATCAAAGGGAGGATTAGTTTGTTGCATGGGTGGGTAATTCATTTGATTTAGGTATTTCATTTGATTATAGGGAGGGTAATTCATTTGATTGAAAGAATGATAGTTATTCCAATGATTAGAAGATGTAAATGACATATTAGGATTCATACCTTGTCCCCGCGGTTGCCATCGTCTTCTCTGTGTCAACAGATAGACAGCTTCAGCTTCTTCATCAGTTGGTTGTAATGTTTCCTTGATCCCTAGTAAAGAAGGGCATTGTTGTGTTTCATGATCCTTATCACAAATAGTGCAGATTGGCTTTTTGTCCAATGGGCATTCCCTTCGTGGGTGCTTGTCTCTGCATTTAGAACAAAAGATGGACATAGTTGCTTCTGCTTCGGCTTTAGGGATGATTTTAAGGATGGAAATTTATTTTAAAATGTAGAAACCTTAGTGAATCTTACTAATCCTTCATATACCAACTATAAATGTTTGGCGATATTTTTGGAAAAACCATGAAAAATTAGCCCATGAGCGAAATTTAGCCCCTAAAATCATCCATGTTCGGCTTGTTTCTTTTGAATCTGTAGGGTATCAATTTGTGAGGCAAAAGAGCTTAACATTTCATTTTTAAAACCTTCAAGTAAATTACCTATTTCGGCTCTTGTTGCTCCTACACTAGCTAATTTTTGAACTCTTGAGAATGTGGTATCCCTGCTATTTGATCTATTCCTTGAAGCCCCTCTTGAACATCTTTTACATAGGTTAACAATTTCATCGTATGATTCCTTAGATATGTCCCCTTTTCCAAGCATATTCAACATATCCAGACAATCATCCCTTACTCCTTTTAATAATATTGTTTTAAGAATATCTTTACTTACATCAGGGTGACTGGATCTTTGTAGATTATACTGTAGCCTTTCTACAAAGTCCTCCAGATTTTCATCCTCTTTCTGTATCATCCTAATTAGTTCTTCCCTTTTTTCTCTTGTTCGACAATAGTCCTAGTATTTATTCAGGAATTTATGTTTCATTTGATCCCATGTTGTGATTACATGGCCTCCAAGACTCATGAACCATCTTAGTGCATTTCCTTTCAATGTTGCAGGAAATAGCTTTAATTTTTTAGCATTGGAAATGTAATCATAACTTCTGCATAATATATCAAACTCAAAAAGGAATTCATCAGGATCCTCTGAAAACAAACCATGAAAGTTAGGTAGTGCTGAGAGTGTAATGTTCTTCATGGGAGATACCCCTCTAGGAAGATCACCAATAGGAAATCCTAATGTGGAAAAAGAGTTTTCATCATTTACCTCTCTTTCAAGACCTGCCTGTTCTTCATGATGCAATTCTTAATTATACTCATCCATGTTTTCTTATGTTTTCTCCCCTGTTGTGCTTGCTTTGTCCTCAATGTTTCCTGCTAGTTTCTCGACTGTCTCAGGACTCCAAACCTCTTTCCCCGTTTCAAAGTTTTCTTTAAAGGAAGGTTGGGACTTTGGTTTCCGAGAGTTTGGTCGTTGAGCAGCAGATTCAGACTTTGATATAATTTCATCAATATAAGTCTTTCTTCCTCCCCTTCCTCTGCCCCTACCACCTGTAGGGTCAGTGTATTTGGGGTCTCCACGTCCTCTCATGCAATCTTTGTATCTGAAAAATCATAAGTTCTTTTGAAATCTATAATTACCATCCCCGACAACGGCGCCAAAATGTTGGTCACTATAATTGCTTATTTAACTAAACAATCAAGTGCTACATAAATTGTCAACCCAAGGAAGTCTGTTTATTTCAAAGGTAATCACACACTATATATGCTCAATCTCAAAAGCAACCTAGAGTTGTAGTAAAAATATATTAATCACACCTTGCATTGAATAAACTGAAGTTCTAACTTGAATTACAGGAAAGAAATCTACCTATTGCAGAGTTCAATGTTTAAAGAAATAATTGTCCAAAGAATTCTAGATTACATTAAGAAATAACAACTTAAGAAAGAAATCTTTTCATGATACTACAAAAGGAAAGACCGGCTATTCTGTAACAGAGAACAGGACCCTATTCCCCACGCAGGAATCTTCAGCACCTGTTTCTGATCATCACACTTTCATGAAATCTTTACTAATTGAAATGATTGACACATACTGAAGGCTAGCTATTTCTTAATAGAGAACATGACCCTATTCCCCAAGCAAGAATCTTCAGCACTTGTTTCTGATCATCACACTTTTATAAACTCATTACTGATTGAAATGATTGACACACACTGAAGGCTAACTATCTCTTAACAGAGAACAGGACCCTATTCTCCAAGCAGGAATCTTCAGCACCTGTCCCTGATTAACACATTTTCATAAATTCACCAAACAGGATTACTAACTAGAATGATTAACAGTTACCCAAGCATGAATCATATGAAAACAATGTAACAATCAGTAAAGCGGAGTTTCAGCAAGACAAAGTTCAGTAAATTAGTGTTTCAGCAAAACAGAATTTAATCAAAGCATGAACAGAAATAACACTTAACACACTACAAAGCTAATGGGTGAATCTTGTGAAGAAGGTGGGCCCTCCCTTCTCACAAGATTCCCCTGAAACGAAAGGAACTAGAGAGAAATGCTCAGAACAGTCTTTTATTCATCTGTCAACTGTATCATATTACAATCTGAAGTAAAACACGTCCTTCTCTGTAAATCCTTTCTTAGCTCAAAAAGAAGGTCCTCTCTAATGATGATTTCCTCTTATTTAAAGAGGAGAATCCCCTCGATACAATTTTATCATCAAATTACATGTGTACATTTGAGTCCCATTCTTAGTCAGATCAAATCTCTATACTAGGATAGGACATCCTAGTCTCTCGTAACAGAATGCTATTACAATAGTTGAAAAGGTGTTGAGTGAGGTGTTGTTGTTGTGGCTGGAGTAACAGCTTCCTTATTTGTCTTCTTGTTACTGTTGTTGTATGTTGTTTCAACATCGGCCTTAAACAACAATGATAATCTGCAGTTCGAATTGTTTCAACACTTATATATTTCTGATCAACGGTTAAGTACGAGAGTAATGTAAAATTATATGCAAAACAAATTAAACATATAGTAAAGAGAAGAGACGTTATATACCTTTGGAAAGATAGGGTAAGGTGATAATGTGAGTTTAAATGTGAGTGAGAAAAGGATGCAATGGTAGCAAAAAGTGTGAGTAAAAAGGTACATTATAGGGTCCTAACAGTATTGTGTAATTAATGTGTACAAAACTATAGAAAAAGGCCATTGCAATAGTAGCACATTTAATTAATTAATTCATACGACACTATGTAGTTATTGATTACAATTGTACATACATTGAATATTCAATATGACATTATTTACAGTTGTATGGACAGAATTTGGCGTAGCTGTAATTAATACATTTTTTTTTATCTTTTTGTTTTCTTGATTCCTGGTTTCTTCAAATTGAATGGACTAATTTTTATTCAACGTAATTTAGAATTTTAAATGGACAAAGGCCAATGTTGGTCAAAGACCCACCCAATTTTAGTTTGACTAAAGACCAAAGGTTTTGATACCAAAGGCAATGAAATTTGACTAAAGTTATGTGGCCAAAGGCCAATATCAAAATTTCTCCGATACCAAATGTAGTGAACCTAGTTCAGATTACACACATCCAAAATATTTGGAACAATATAAAGAAATCCATGTGGATCATTAAATAAATAAATATAAGAATATGAATATGAATATGAGATATAGTATGAGATAGTATGATTGATTACAAATGAGGGCCTCCTATATATACCTAGGTGCTTTCATTAATTGTCATGCCCTTTGAGACATGCCCTTTCATTATTACTAATTATTACTTATTACTTATTATTTAATAATAAATTTATATTTATATTTGTTACACTCACTTATGCTTTCTTCTATGGGAAGATGTTGGGTAGCGAGGTTAGACCTTCTTGTAGGAGTATGAGAACCTAGTAATGGGTCATGCTTATTTTATTTTATTTTATCTTGTTTGGACCCATGACCCACCCCCTGGAATTCAGTAATGTCAAATTAGTTGACATATTGACTTAAAACAAACTCAACCCATAATTTCCTAAGGAAATACAAACAAACATCTCTCTTATTGCATGGAGTTTTTTCAAATACAATGAACAATCTATCCATCCAATTGTCTACAAATAGTTCATAGGTGTCAGTCCATACAAATGTGTTTCTTTGTGACTAGAGGTTGTGTTCTTATTCTTGGGTTAATAAAAAATGCCATCAAGTCTTTCTTTGAAATGTTGAGGTCTGCGACTTGGTTTTTATCTAGACCCATCCTTAAATAGTTAAACATTCTAGCCTTGTAAATAGAAATGTGTGTAATCTGGCCTTGGGAATTTGCAATAGAAGTAACAATGATATTTAAATATGTGACTAGTGAAAGTCATGAGGGTTCTCTGGTATTTCTTAACTCTTCAATGAGGATTCTTAGTGATCTCAACCCTACATCAATTTCAATGTTTGTATTTTATGGTTCTAGGATGGGTTTTGGTTTATCTTCATGTGGTGATGTTGGGTTTTGGTTTCCACCAAGTGAAATCTCCATGTCAATTAAGTATGTTGCATTTTAATAAGGGAATTTCTTTTTTCTTTTTATAATTTATAAAAATTATGAAGTACCAAAACAATAAAATTCAATGAAATACTTACTTATCGATAACCATGTGAGTAGATTCTTGTAATGATTTGTAAAGCTCTCCTCAAATCTAGCTCCTCAATTTGCTCAAGAAATCCTAAAACACGTAGTTTGGTTTGTTTGTAAAAATGGACTGGTCATGGCACTTCTCCCAAATTAACATTACAGGAATGCTCAGGCATTCGTAGAGCATGCACACGTTATTAGGAATGAGCACGTGTTGTTAAGAGAAACTATTTGGCATTGAGTTAGTAGCCTCTATGGTGATTTGGGGAACATTGAAACTTTAAACTCATGAATGTGTGTGTGTTTCTAAGAATGTGAGAATGTGCATGTGTGAGTGCATTCCTACGCATCCCATTGCCACTTTTTCTACCATAATATTCATTCTAGCACCATTATACACTATAAAGTTGCTACACAGGGATACAAAATATTCACAAGAGTAATAATACATATGATCAAATGTTTCTTTCTCCTTGTTTCTCTAGTCATGCACATACTTGATGTCTTATATCTTCGACATCATTCTCTAATATTTGTCTTGAATCTCTTAAACTTCACTAGTAATTGGAATCAATTCTAACAAACATTGCATCACATATTAAGTTGAAATGCATAAATTTGGCCTCCAAAGCCACTATACTTTTGCACGCTTCCTTTCTTTGGATCACCAGTCAAATAAAAATAGGATTATCCCATCAATTCCCTCATTCTTACCTTCATTCATTCAAAAAATATCAAACCTCATGCAAAGGTCCACATTGTTCTAAATCTTAAAAAACACATGCACAGGTAGGCACATAAATCAATCATAAGCACTTTGTCTTCCCACTAATCTGAAGTTTCAACTCAAAATTGTACACACTAGCAGACTGTCCCTAATACAATCACCACAACAAATTTTTTGTCACCAATAATTTCACCATGCAACAATGCATCGGTATATCACTCACACAAAGGGAAAATTTCTCATTACTGATATTTCTACCTCTATTACACATAAAATATTCACCATTTCATATGTTTTTCATAACTTCTATGAGCATTGTACACACAGTGCAACTTCTACGATCAATGTACACACAATGCAACTTCTACGAGGATATGTTTTTAGGAAGGACCATTTTAATTCATGAATCACTCATACTATGTGAATGGAAATCCTTTCTCAACAAACTTATGTTACATGCCTCTCTACCTTCAAAATTATAAGATATAGTCTTCTAGAAGATGTTGCACACATGAAAACATCCACCCAAGAGGGGGATGGAACATATTATTGATTTGAAACCAAAGGCCCGATAATGGTGCACCCCTATTGGTATTGTAATTTTGTGTATCCCAATATTGAAAGGCTTGTGGAGGAACTTCTGAAAGATAGTATCACAACTCCTAATAAGAGGCCTTATGCTACCTTGAATAGCTCTAAATAGGTAGACTAACAAGATTGAAGGATGACATGGCATTAGGCCACATAGAAGACAAGGGGAGACAAAGGAGATAGGTGGAAGATCAAGCGAATGATATATTTTAATATGATATAAATTGTACTTTAATGTGTGCCCAAAAAATTGTTATAAATTACATTTTAGTATGACATAAATTGTCTCGAATGTGTACCCAAAAAATACTGAAGCTCCTACATATCCATAAACTTGCATGCATACACACAATGATTTCAAGTCTAAACAAAGTTCCATTGTATATGTGTGCGGTACACCAAATGAGAAAGCTACTACTATTGTTACATCAGTGATGGAAACTAAAAGTGACACATCTGCAGGTGTTGAGGGTCTACTATTTGAGGACAACAACTACACACATCATATAATTAGATATAGAAAAAAATTGCAAAGTAAACTCTATCTATCTATCTATCTATATGTATAATCAAATGTTTCTTCCTACTCATTTATCGAGTCATCCCATACTTTTGAGTAATAAAAATCTTTGACATATACCTATCTTGAATCTCCTATAATTCACATTATAATCACATATTAAGTTGACATGCATAAATTTGGCCTCCAGAGGGACTATAATTTTGCACGCTTCCTTTCTTTGGATCACCGGAAAAATAAAAACAGGTTTATCACATAATATCCCCATTCTTACCTTAGTACTTTAATAGAGATATCAATCCTCATGCAGAGGTCTACGTTGTCAAAATCTAAAAAACACACGCACCGATAGGCACATCAATCAAGCATAAGCACTTTGTCTCCCAACTGATCTAAACTTTCAACTCGAAATTCTGCACACAAGTAGGCCGTCCCTACCATAATCACCACACCAACTGTTGTGAGGCCAAGAATTTCACCATGCAACGATGCGTCGATATATCAACCTGCTCATTGCTAGTATTTCTACCTCTTGCTCATTGGCACCGCTATTAATCAATAACAATTGTACCTGTTTTTCTCTTTGCTGGTTACTTATCACCAATGCAGAAAATAAAGCCTTACCTTCCACATTCCCCTTCACTTTGATCTAATCTAATACATGTTGGATCTACATGAAATCCCCCTCACACATAACAAGCAACTTTCATTGTTTTCCCTTAGCAACTTTGCCACATGACTAGATTGCAAGAACCAAGTTTCCATAAGTCTTATAGTGTTAAAACACTAATCATAAGTTAGTTGGTTAGTTAAGTTAACCTAACTGTTATACTGTTACATGACAGTTATGGTCTTTTCTATTATATATGTACATCTATGTACATGATTATTTACAGAAGCATTGATGATTAGAGTATGCCTTTTCTGCCATTGTTTAGTTATCTCTATTCATCATGGTTTCTTGATTGCTTCTATTATTTCCATTATATGTCTTCTCTTTTCTTCATTATGAATATAACAGTGGTATCAGAGCATGTAGATGATCTTAGAGGCCTGTTGGTTTATCAGAACACTTATTTCCTTGAGGGCTGATAATCTTGACATCCATGGTAGTTTTTCAATGGAGGTGACACTTAGTGAGAGTGTGCACCAAATGAGCAAAAGACCAGCGCTGCAAATTACATATGATGACCTTGAACATTCATGTGATTGAGAGGGAGAACGAAACCAACGATTAGATAGAGGCTTTATAATATGATCAATGTTTTATGTGAAGGTGGTGAAAGAGATAAGATGTGAGAAGACGAACTGTGGAGAAGCGTGAAGAATCCCAGAGTGAGATGTGGACGAACTGTGGAGAAGCGTGAAGAAACCTGGAGTGAGGCATTGATCTTATCCTATCAAAGGAAGCCAGGAGAAAGAACACTCTATGGAGATATTAAGAGCTTGCAACATCAAAGGTTTGAGAAATCTAATTGAGGTAAATCGTTTGCAATTTATATTGATTACTGTATGAATTGAAGTTCTTTGTAAAAAGAACACCCTTGTTGAAGGAGCAAGAAACCTACCTGCAACATAGAACACAACCCTCAATCATGTCCTTGGTAAAAGAATAAAGAGAACCATTGCCAATCGATCACTCAATCATATTGCTCGACAATCTAATATTTATTGGCACATGTAGCGATAAAGAGAATGAGTGAAGGGCCTGCCTGTAATTTAATAGATAATGCACGGCAACGTAACCCTTATCGTAACCCTGCTCGCTATCGAAGAATGCCACGCGATAAGCTGTCGCGAAGCTCTCCATTGCCTCTTAAATTGACTATTTAAATGGAGGAGGAGTTATGCCATTTAGAAATTGAATAATATTGTTGTTAATTCAATTGATGCGGGTTGATTTATCACTGTGGATGTGAGCTGCGACATCTGTGTTTGGTTTTTTTTTATATTATGTGTTAGGATTTTATCTGTGTTCGGTAACCATTTTAGTGCCATATTCGATGGCTTGTTCACTCTGAAATGTGTCTTTTGGATGAAAATGACAGCATCAAACGACCATCTACTACGACCTCCATTTGCTTGCAGCAAACCTAATGTGGTTTAACTCTGCATAACTGCATAACTCAATGTGAAGGGACCTCTCTAAGGCATTTGACTCATGGACACATGGTAAAGATTCTACTCACCATGTATGCATAAATGAAACCCTAAGAAAATAGGTGAAATCGGTTGTAAAAAATTGCATTGAGATTTTATTAGGGGAGACTTATAAAGTTATTTAATTTATTATATCATGATTTGAGAGTACCATTATTTGTATGATTAACAATGTTAATCAAAGTGATAAGGATTTGATAAGGTTTTTTTAAAAGGAGTTATAGGAAGACTTTGATTTAAGGAGTTATAAGGTTTTGTTATTTATTTGAAGACTTTTTGTAAAGGTGTTATAAGAAGTTTTTTTTGGAAGTTATAATGAAGTTATAACATGCATGTAAAGGTGTTATAAGGGTTTAAAAAAAAAAAAAAGATTGTAAAAGGAGTTATAGGGAATCATCTTACATAATAAAATTATATATTTGTCTTTGTGTCCTTGACCCACCCGAAATTGAATAAGGGGGTCTTAGGATCTTTGTGTGCATCTTAGGATCTTTGTGTGCGTCTAATTTATTAGTTATCCTGTAGTTTTTAGCAGCATTCATACAAGAACCGATTCCTCTTTGCATGCACAACAAGATACAAAATTGAACTTTGTGGCATCAACATACAAACAAATGGCAAGAATTGAAGAAATATTTACAATATTGTGCACATTAATTAACTCAACTACAAAATCTACAATTGCAATAAACAAGCACACTCTTAGTACAATGATTACTTGTTTACAAGTAATGCACAAGAAGATTGATATGTTCAAACATCAAAAAAAGTTGTTGTCTGATGAGTTAAATCTCATTCGACACCAACAGTGTGATTTTAGCAAACAAGATGACATCAAGGATAAGAATAATGAAGACACTCAGTTGAGTAGTGATGAAAGTCCTAAACATAAAGATGAGTTAAATAAAGTCCCAATGTCAAAAAAAATTGTGGATAAATGTATTGTTCGACCATGGGAAGAATTACGATTTAAACGAAATCGATATGGACTATGATATGAAAATGATGCTAACAACCTCTTTCATATTCCTAATTATTGTGAACCTCTTTTCTTTGTGAGTGGAGGTTTTCTGAATGATGATAAGACGACAGAGCTTGAGGATATTGGTAAGGAACATGTACAAGATATTGTTGTTGATGATGTTTTTACAGATATTCGAGATCATGATAATAATTCAGATAAAGAACCCATACAGTGTAAACACTGTCATCAGTTTTTCCATGATAAGTCAAACTGTTTTGATCTTCACCCATGCAGATTTTGTGGGAAGAAAAATCACCCCTCAGTAAGGTGCCAAAAGCGCAAGAGGAAACAACTTCATTTTGAATGGTTAAGGAATTGGTGTTGGCGTTTGGAAGCCAATTTATTGGAACAATCTTATCGCCAGATTTATACACAAGTACAATCGTACTTGATTGGAGACATTTCTACAATTGATGGACATGAATGTTTTTCAAGATTTGCTAATTTAGGGTATGATCGGGGCCCAGTTGATCTAGTCTTCTGAGTTGAAGATCGAGTCTTCAGACTCCGCCGGAAGACAATTTGATGTGCTAGATCTCTTCTTGGCCATACTTGCGAATGACGGTCAAGGGAATTGGAACCACTTGTCCCTAACAGGGGGGAAATCTAGTTGAGTTAGGTTCCAAGTTTGATTTTGAGTCAGGTTCCAAGTTTGATTTAGAACCTGTGAACAAATGATCAAGTATGTAACCTAATTCTTGGTATGCAGTTTTGTTCCTGAACATATTGTTGTTGATATGGTTTGTGGTCAGCTTAAAACCAGCAATTGAGCAGAATACATGAAGTTCTGCTTGTTACATTTTCATATTTTTGAGCCTTGATCTCTTGTTAGTTTATGGTCAACTTAAAACCATGCCATTTAGTATAAGAAATCAACTTCTGTTAGACATTCGGTTTGTGGTCATCTCAAAACCACCAGATTGGTTTGTGGTCATCCTGAAACCACCAGATGAGTTTGTGGTCAACCTTAAACCACCAATTTAGTAGAAGACATCAACTTCTGCTATGTTTTTTTTAGAGTTCGGAGAGCATCTTCAGCCAGCCCTCTGAATATTCGCTTGACACATGTGATTGTCAAGTAGTGGTAGTTTTTCAGGCAAGAACGAATTTATGATTAAGGGGGGATGTTAAAACACTAATCATAAGTTAGTTGGTTAGTTAAGTTAACCTAACTGTTATACAGTTACATGACAACTATGGACTTTTGTATTATATATGTACATCTATGTACATGATTATTTACAGAAGCATTGATGAATAGAGTATGCCTTTTCTCCCATTGTTTAGTTATCTCTGTTCATAACGGTTTCTTGATTGCTTCTATTATTTCCATTATATTTCTGCTCTTTTCTTCATTATGAATCTAACATAATGTCTATCATTGCCCATGGTCTATTCAATGGTCACCTTATATGAAAGATCAACACACATCTAGTAGATAAATTTGGAATCTGGCTATATAAATTTGCACGAAATCATTATTTTTTGTTGTTGTTTAAAAGAGATTTCTGAATTTAGAAATGGATTCAGCATGCTGGTGCCAATCTAGCAATTTCTAGCCAAATTTTTGTTTTAGATTTGTGGATGTAAATTGTCCTTATGAATGATAGGTGGAGTGTCCACTAAAAATGTTGGATGTTTCAAACTCCTTACACAATTATAAATCCAAAAATCCTTTAAATTTAGGGATGTAAATTGTTTTAACTAAATTTACACTTTGATTTTTTTATTTATTTTAGATTTCTTGATGTAAATTGTGCAAAAGTCCATACACAATTTACATCCAGAAATTTAAAACAACATTATTAAAAACTATGAAAACTTACATACTCTAATTTAATATTTTCCACTTTTAATAAATTCAAAATGCAAATGTAAATTAAAAGTAATTTTGAAAACTTATACTTAAATTATACCCAAATATGTAATTCTTTTCTTATTCAAGATAAATGAAATTACTACTTAATATTTAAAAAATATTAATAATAAAAATAATAACTATTTAAAAACATTTTAATATCTATATTCAATAAAATATATTTAATATATTTTTACATATAAAAACATTTTCTACAACTCAATATAATTCATAATTATAAAAATTTAAAAATAATCATGTTTATTAACTATTTACTTTCTTCATGACAAAAATGTTTAAAAAGAATCCAAACTCCAAAAATTCAACTTTCACATCTAAAATGAATTGCATAAATTTTGATTATACACGTTTAAAGAATAAAATATAATATTTTTGTTTAAAAAATAAAATATAATATTTTTATTTTTCACCTCGATAGAATAAAAAAAATCAAAACTTCTGAATTCTATAACTAGCACAGCCACAAACTAGTAGCTAATAAACGTCGAAAGGTTCGACTTACACCACCTCCTAATATAAACCCACTGGAAATCAGCAAAAATGCCCCTACCTCCTCCGCATTTCAACAAACCAGGTCCCTCCGCCGACAGTGAATCCCAACCCCAAAGATTTCTCAATTTTTACAAAATAATATGTCTTTATAATTTAGTAAATGGAATGTGTCTTTATAGATTTAAAATTAAGACTTTTATAAAATTAAGAGTCATTAATTAGGGTTCCTGCAGTTTTCGCGGGTTTCAGCATGCAAATTTCGAGTCATTAATTAGGGTTCCTGCAGTTTTTGCGGATTTCTCCGCTGGTGCCAGTGAGGGGTTTGATACATACAATAATTTCTGAAATAAATTTAATATAGAACAATCCAGATGCAAAGGATTGAAAAGTAACACTAACTTCAGAACTGAAATTTGGAAATGGAAGCAGATTGATTAAAGGATTGAAAAGAAAGAAACAATAACTTCAGAATTGAATTTTCGAAATGGAAATAGCACATAAGAACTAAAACGAAATTCCATGAAACACACATCTTCAAAACAAAACACAAAACACAATACTGCAACTTATACCATTGACAATTCTTCCGTCGTTGTGTCGATGTCCAGCTCTTTCATTGTCGATACCATACCATCTTCCGTCGTTGTGTTGATGTGTGGACTCCATCCCAGCGCTTCCACCAGTCCCTTGCATTTACCCGCTATGTAAATTGCTTTGAGCAATTTATCCTCTTTCTCTTCCTCCAAATCTTGTGCCCATCTCCTGCAGTTGTCCACCAATGCGGTACCCACTTTGTCTATGCAAGCAGAAATAATATCTGCCAATGAGCTTTCTAATTCATTCTTCAGTTCTGCAAACTCACTTGGGTTTTCTGATTCATTCTTCTTCAAATTATACACACTCCAGATGCCATACGTATGCCCCTTCGAACGTATGCCCCTTCGAACATAACACTTGAACTGCCCCCCAGGTGCTATAATCTCTATATTTTGAATAAACCTTCATTTTATACATATACATAATTTTGATTATACATAAATAATGATATTGCTCCTTCTACAATTAAATTATTTTTACATTATTATTTATAAATTTTGTTTCATTAAATACAACTAAGATTAATTTAAAGTTATCTGATTTTTTTAAATATA
>ML781335.1:464481-475493 GCA_009831015.1 Picea engelmannii
AGTTACAACGGGTTTTGCTGTAGGTTGTATCCCTTCATTTGCTGGATAATAATAAAGGAAGGACCTGGCAATTTCTCTGGTGGACGTAGCCCACACTGGGTGAATCACGTAAATCTGTGTCTCTCTTGTATTGTGTGTCTTCTATGTTTTTTGTTTCTGCATTTGTTTTATTTCATTGCTCCATGGTCCTGTTTTTCTAACAATTTCGACTATAGCATACAATTTTCCATCTCTTTTAAGGACTGGTTTTTCCTCTCCGCAAAACTGTTCTGCTGTGGTGTATATGGCACTGTGTGTTGTAGTTGTATACCTGCATCAATACAAAGTTGTTGCACATATTTGTTGACATAATCCCCCCCATTATCAGTATGGAGTATATTAATATTACACCCAGACTCAGTCTCAACAAGTGCTTTAAATTCTATAAGGCACTCAAATACTTCTGATTTTAATTTAAAAAAAAACACCCAAGTAAAGCAAGAGAAATCATCTATGAAGGTGAGTACATATTGAGCCTTACTGATTGAAGGCTGCTGGAATGGGCCCGTAATGTCACTATGAATCAGCCCAAGAGGTGAAGAAGCTCTTTGTGCATTCCCTTTGTCAAACTTTTTCTCTAGATGCTTGCCAAGAATGCATCCTTGACATACACCACTTGTGAATTTAATAGTTGGCAATCCTTCTACCATGTTTTCCTTGCTGAGTTGATACAATTACTTATAGTTTAGATGGTCAAATATTTCATGCCATAACCTGCTGATATCATTAGATTGTGACATAAATACAGTGCTAATAGATTTAGGAGCAAAGTGGGAGAAGAAATACAAATGAGAACCGTGATCTGCAATTCCATATGCAAGCTGTGAGCCTATGGAAATGTCGGTAATCACTGCGGAGTCTAGAGTGAAATCCACCTTCCTTCTAGAGCTGGAATGAGTGATATAATATATCGAGAGAAGATTTGTTGACAGCGAGGGTACATGAAGCACATTTGTGAAGCATCCCCCTTCAATATCAACAATTCCTTCTCCGCACACCTTTGCGGGTGTGGCATCTCCCAAGTAACTTGGGGATCTGGTGCTTTCTTCGATGGAGGAAAATTCATCTTTTGATGCAGCCATATGGTTCGACACACCTGAATCAAGGATCCAAGCTGATGGAGTGGATGTGATATCCATTAAAGCATGACCATCTTGTGCTCTCCCACCCATTCTGTTATCATCTTTCTTCTTTGCATTTTTGGACACCGTGAGAATGTGCTGCTGCAATTGCTTAGCCATCTCATCGATAGTATTCCTCATGCAATTTTCTTCAGGATGAAAAAATTTGGAACAGTAGCTGCAAAGTGTTCTTTCCTTCTTCTTCTTCTTACCCTTAGGCTCAGAAGAGTTCTCTGAATATTGTGTGAATCTCTCCTTCTTCAATTCAGGAAATTTACCCATTCCTTTTTCCTTGTCTTTTCCACTGCTCTTTAGAGCATCAGTAGCTGCAAGTGATTGGTTCTTGGAATGCTTGATGGAACCCATTTGGACTAACTTATATTGCTCTTGAGTCAATTCTACAATGAAATCATTCAATGGAGGCATTTTCCATTTTTCTTGAGTCAATTTAGATGCTTGAAAAGAGGACACAAATACGGAATATTCAGGGCCTAGTTTCGAGAGAATTGAAAGGATGAGTTGTTGTTCCTCTTTCGTGACTCCACATGAATTAAGTTCAATGAGGAGGGATTTGAACTTGGTGAATAATTCTTGTAGGTTGATGAAATGAATTGGACTTAGGGATATGAGTTCATTTTCCAGTTGATGCACTCTCATTGCATCCTGCTTGCCGAATAGTCCTTCCAATGTGGTCCAGACCACATTGGGAGTAGTGGCTCCACTGACATGAAAGAGGAGATCTCTGGAAATTGCTAGGAATATCAGCCCAATTGCTTCATCTAATTTATTGAAATACTTTATCTTCTTTGTTGCAACAGTCGGTTCTTTCTTCGTTCCCATTGTTACCCGGTAAAGCCCTTTGTTTCGGAGGAGCAGAGAGATGTTTGTTTTCCATTCGAAGTAACTGAAAGGATTTAGAATGAGTTTTGTGGGCTAAGAGAGATGATACATTTCTTCTTTATGCACCTCTTGATGATCTATACCTGCAAATAAAAATGTGTATAATCCACTAGATTCAATCTAGCTCTGATACCATGTAGAATTCCTGGAGAAACCCCGATAGATCTAGAATTCTAGTTAAATTGAACACATGCAATTTGCTGATATTCAAGAGATGAGAGAAAGTTTTTGCTCCATAAATCAGAGAATTATATTAATAAAAAATGAATATCCATGAGAAACCATCCTCAAAAAGAAGAGAGGAGGTGAATATATAGAATTTCCAACATAGAAATTCTAGTAAAAAAAAGCTAGAAATAGATAAAATAGGTGTCATAAGCTAAGGGAGACCACATAGTTCGACCTAGAAAACTAAAGATACATTTCACACACTCATTAATGTCCACAATAGTTAAGTGATGTGCATTAGCTCATTTAAGCTCACTTAACTGATAAGAGAAGCAGTTCCAACTCACTTAACTGACCCGAAATAGTAGTTACTAATAATAGTGACAACAAAAATAATTAATTAAGGAGTAAATCTCTCACTCAAAGAGGAGGTGCACATTCCCCAATAATAGATGAGTTTTTGCATGGGGTAGTTGGAATAAATCATGAATAAATCAAGAAAATCAAGAATAAATCGAGAAAATCAAGAACCGGGAGTTGAGTCTTGATCTAAAATTAGCAGTTTTCCCTAAAATCTACGGATGAGGCGCCCTTCTTCTCTATGTGGCCAAATTAGGTGAAATAAAGTGTAAATGAATGTATTAACCAAGATCTAGGAGTCTAATCTAGGTATAAACTAATGTATGTTAGGGATATGCTCGAACAATGGGGGTCATTGCGTATAAAACACTTCAAGGGCCTCCAACCCCCAACAAAAGCCCGCCCCCTTCCCCTGTTCCAAGGGGTCTCTCTACCTTGGAAGTCAGGCCTCAAATCACTATTGTATTTTGATTCGCTTATCGGTTTAGAAGAACTTCCTCTACCCTTATTCATATTACTACCCCCTCGTTTGATAGCTGCCTTGTTCCGCCTATTCAATTTTTCTTCAGCCTTTAATGCTAACTGATATGCTTCGTCTATAGAGATCACCTTGATCATGGATAATTCATCTTGGATTTGAAACCTAAGAGCATTGACATACCTAGCCGTTGCATGTTCATCATCTTCTTGTAAATCAGTTCTAATCTGCAACTTCAAAAATTCCTCCGTAAATGCAGATATGGATAAGTCATTTTGCCTTAAATTTTGGTAGTCTATGAAAAGTCTCTGTTGATAGTCAGAGGGCATGAACTTAACTTTCATAAGCTTCAACATCTTTGGACACAACTTGAACTTCTCTTTCCCTTGTCTCTTTCGAAGGTTTTGGAGATTCTCCCACCATAGAGCAGCATGTGACTTCATTTTAGATGTCGTTATTTTAGTCCTTCGTGGATCAGTCTCCTCGATCACTTCTATATCAAAATATTTCTCCAACTCTTGAATCCAATCTATGAATAATTCTGGATTCAGTTCACCTTTGAAATTAGGGACCTCGACTTTAGCCCTGGTTCCTTGTTTGGTTATTTCCTCAATAAGCCTCTCCACAGGGTCTACAATTCTGACCCAACCTCATGGAACCTCCAGTTCCTCCTCGGATTATTCATAGGGAAATCTGGACTTGATGGCCTCTAATGGTCGGAGTAGTTCTTCATCAAGGGTTACTCTCTGTCTAGAATTTGTCCTGACTGTCCTTCCCCAGTTCAGATGGAAACCCTCTGAGCCATCGTTGTGCTCTGATACCAATATGATGTATTCGACCCTTAACTGTAGAAACACATGAGAATCATGTAGCTACAAAGGCACAGTTTAACACGGGAAAACAACAAGTCTATACATAAAGGAACAAAACTCAACTCAATCTTACACAGATCATTTTATTTTCATTAAAATACCAACTAACAGAAATGAGCCAAATGCTCTCAGACCTCAAAACAGGACACACAGGTCCTCATACACATTCACGTACTACAACTGCAACCTACATCCACTAAACAACATAAAACAATGAAAAACCCAAAAATTAGAAAAAAAAAACATTTCATTTCCCAGGCCCGACCTTTTTATCCTGGAGATTTCTGCCCAAAGCCAGGTCTGGAAAAGATGTAGTCATGTTCAGTCGTGCTTATTTCCACTTGGAGTGCTCCTGCCAGTTACAGATTGAAATGCACTCTCACCAGTCACGGATTGAAACAATTGTTATGTTCTGAATCCTATGCTCTGCATCAACACAATCTCTAATCACAAAGAAACACATTTGTATGGACTAACACCTATCAACTATTTGTGGACAATTGGATGGATAAATTGTTCATGGTATTTGACAAAACTCCATGTAATAAGAAAGATGTTCTAACCCCGCTGCCCAACATCCTCCCATAGAAGAGACCATAAGTGAGTGTAACAAATACAAATATATATAAATATAAATTTATTATTAAATAATAAGTAATAAGTAATAATTAGTAATAATGAAAGGGCATGTCTCAAAGGACATGACAATTAATGAAAGTGCAATCCCACCTAGGTATATATAGGAGGCCCTCATTTGTAATCAATCATATTATCTCATACTATATCTCATATTCATATTCATGTTCTTATATTTATTTATTTAATGATCCACATGGATTTCTTTGTATTGTTCTAGATATTTTGGATGTGACCAGACTAGTTCACTACATTTGGTATCAGAGAAATTTTGATCTTGGCCTTTGGCCACCAAGCTTTAGTCAAATTTCATTTCCTTTGGTAAAAAAACCTTTGGTCTTTGGTTAAACTAAAATTGGGTGGGTCTTTGACCAACATTGGCCTTTGGCCATTTAAAATTCTAAATTAGGTTGAATAAAAATTACTCCATTCAATTTGAAGAAACCAAGAATCAAGAAAACAAAAAGATAAAAAAAAATGTATTAATTACAGCTCCGCCAAATTCTATCTGTACAACTGCAAATAATGTCACATTGAATATTCAACGTCTATACAACTGTAATCAATAATTACAAAGTGTCGTATGAATTAATTAATTAAATGTGGTACTATTGCAACCACCTTTTTCTGTGGTTTTGTACACATTAATTACACAATACGTCCTCCATATCACTTGCATTCATACACAACCACTGATTTGTGTTGTTGCCTGTACAATCTGCCTTCACACACATCACTACTATAAAGATCATTGCTATACTGATTCCGTTGTACATCTACCGACTGTATTGTTGCATCCGTACAAATTGAATATTTTAAAGTTTTGTACTATCTGTACAATTCAACATATTTTATAAGGGTATATTCATTAATCAAATTGATGAAACTATTATATGATTTCTCAGCAAAATTACATAACCATATAGAATTGGAGTAAGCTAACTAGGGAGCAATCTTCCCTCTTTTCAGGCAAAACAATGGGCTTGAATTCGACCAGATTTTCAGGGGTAGCTTGAGTTTGGCATGGATGAAAGTTCCATGCATTTCAAAACCTTACCCCAGGGGTTTTGCCCCATTTTAAACCAACCCAAATGCTCAGAAAATCGATTAGAATTCTAGATCGACCGAAAACTCAAAACTACATTGTCGGAAAACATGTCGTAAAAATAACTTGGGAGGGAAGATTGCTCCCGAGTTAGCCCACTCCTATAGAATTTACAGAAAATATGCATCGAAAATTTACATCATGTCCATACAAACCATACGGTCATGTTTGTACGACATTGAAAAAATTAATATAGATGTACCATCAATTAATTAATTAGTAATTCTAGATTATATTTAAAGAAGAAGAAAAAGAGCGACCAAATAATTTCAAGGTTTTAAAAAGATATTGTAAAATAAAAATACAAACATTGTATTTCAGGGTTCTCAATTCTAATTAGAAGTATAAAAAAAGGTTAAGTCAAAATCCAAAATACGTAATAAAAAAAATGGTATTTAAAGACTCCTAAGGTATTTAAAAATTCTTAAAAAGTGAAGAGGAATATGTGTGTGTTTGTGTGCGCGTCGAGAAAAGTGAAGGTATTTAAGAAGAGAAAAGGGTTATAAGCGAAATATTTTTTCAAAGAAGTGCATAATTCATAATAAAAAAGGTTGGACCTTCACACCTAGCACATCCATTTTAATTATCGAAAAGGGCATTATAAAAGTAATCATAAGGCAATTTCAGATTTAAAAAATGGAAAATGACAAAATGACAAAATGAATGTTTTCTTATGGAGGTTTTTACATTTGATGTTACATGTTAATTACAATAAATGGGAGTATTCAAGGAAGAGAGGTTAACATCATTCTCAACATGAACCGTGATGAAAATAACATTAATATCAATTTAGCAAATCAATTATTAATTTCAGAGTAAAATATAATTGAAAAGGAAGATATTCTTCGCAAGAAATAATATGAAATTAAGAACTTGCAAGTAATAATGGATGAATATGAATATATATCTCAATTCAATCTTACAACTATGGTTGAAAAATAGATTGACATAATTCTTAGTTAACCCTAGTTTAAAAAACTAGGTACCTTCATCAAAACACTTTAAAGACATCTCAAAGGTGATCCTTCAGGTGGTTTTATCCTCGAAGAAAACAAGGTATCCCAAGGTTTTTGTCTAGGAAAGGTATCCCTCTGATGGGAAGTTCTTCCAACTGCTTGGATGTTTGGGACTCTACTCGATCCGATTGAGGTTACCGATGCCAAAGTTTCTATATCAATTTGAGAGACAATTATATTGGTTGAACTACCAAACAAAGTATTCACCTGTTCAGGGTCTATGATGTCTTCAAAATTAGGATCTCCTAATGGTTGTAATAAAACAAAGGTTGTATTGTTTGTTTCTGTAGAAGGCTCGAGTGGTCTTGCCTCTTGTCCCACTATTATTGATGCTTCAATTTTCTGTTCTATAGTGCTCCCTATTACTTAGTCTCTCTAGAGACTACTTTAGCTCTTTGGGTTGAGCTAGTTCCTATTTTTCGGTATCGGTCTACGAAGTTTATGAGTGGAATGTTCCTTCCTCTAAAAAGATTGAAAGGAACCTTGGTTGAAAGGTCTGATTTGCTTTTAATGTATCTTCCCTTTGGGACCGTAGGTCTATTCATGAAGGCAAACAAAAAGAAAAACTACCATTGGGTTTGGTGGAACCTGCTAACAGATGAGTAGGTTCTTACCTCTTGTCTTAAATTTCCCCTACCACCAATCTAATGCTAAGTTTTAGAAATGATCTATTTCCTACCTTGAGACAACTCCTCGGCATCGACGCCAAAAATGATGGGTGTTCTATATGCACTAAATCCCTCAATTAAATTGTCAACCCGGGGTAAGTAAACTTAGAGTTGTAGCACTGTATATGCCAAGGTAGAAAAGCTAGAGGTAGTATAGTCTAACTAAGGATATGGTCTATCTGAGGGCTAATCTACTTAAGCAAAGACTATCAATGAGCAAACCCTATCAAGGAACTTAAACTATTTACCCTAAGTAACTTTTAAACAATGGATCGATGGATTGTCCTAAGGAAGAAAATGAAAAACCTACTTTGAACAAGTTAACTTAATCAATATAATGAGAAAAATCAAGCCATCTATTTAATCTATTCAACTTAATGAACAATAGCAACAACAAACTAATTTAATCAATATATTCAAATTAATGAGCAGTAGCAACAATTACACAAGTAAACACACAAACAACCACCCTATTAAAACTTATGCAACAAGTAAACTAATCAAAACTACTCAACATGTAACTAATCAACTATTAAACAAGTGCACTCTATTATTAAGATAAAACTCATAATTACTTCTAATCTACAAAGGAAAATCTTAACCTATTGAATTAAAAGCATCATGACATAATTCAAAGATTAATAAAAAACTATTCTTAATCTACAATAACAAGAAACTTCAAATATAATGATGATGATTATGTCTTTGGTGTCTTATGACATCACGATGACATCTAACAATTAGTGATAGTTCAAGAGAAATAATTTGAATATTAACTTCTATGGAGAAATGAAAGGTATGAATCAAGCAATCTAACAAGAGCTTAGCCATCATAGAAGAAATATCAACTATCCTTAAAATCCATGTGATCTCTCAATTTATGCATTAATCATCAATGATAACAAAACATTATTCTATTTAATTCAAATGCACTCTTATGCTAATGTAAGCAAATTCACACCATTAGATATTTATAACTAAAAACTTAACTCAAACTTAAACTTTGAATTAAAATTGCAATCTAGATTTAGAATGGAAATTTCGTAACATAAACTAAGCTAATCCTATTATTGACAATTCAAATTTAAAATTAAAATGCTTATAAAATCATAATTTAAATTCTACTTTTACCTCAACATACTACAACAAAATTGATAAGCAAACTAGATAAACAAACTGAGAATTAAAATCAAATCTAGCAATTATTCATCCATCGAAACCTTGCCAAAGAAACTATGTACTCTGTATTATCTCAATACTCTGTTTTAACTATTCTATTTCAACTTGCAGAAATTCAAACTAGCATTTAAGCACACAACAATGTTAGTAGCTAAGTTTGCAAGCTATTTAATAATAATTAAAAAGAAACAACATATTAACAACTGTCCTTTACAAGCAACCCACAACAAGTAAATTGAAACAATTAAATTATGAACAACAAACACACAACATGTGAAATGATAAAAACACATGTAATGGAAAATGAAAGAAATGACAATTGCACAGCTCGAATACACAAGCTAACTATATAAATATTCACCCAGACCACTGGTGGGCCCCCCAGTAGGTCGTGGCTACTCCTCAACAATGAATCACGAGCTAAATCAACATGATTCTGACATTTAAATTAAAAACCTAGTCTTGCACAAATTTATGGAAATGTCTCGAATTACACAACAAAACAATTCTAGCAATCCTTCGCAATTCTTCACTATCCTTATCTGACCACTACTATGGTATTTATAACAATTACAATTCGAGAGGTCGACCACTGGAAGGGTCGACCTCCTCTAAAAACAACAAATTCCTTTAAATATGCTATAACTTCTTGTGGCTTCTAGAAACCAAACGAGCCACTCAACGCTCAGCATAAAAGATTAATCCAAGATGTTGAGAGCTTAGAAGTTGGAGGCCACGAGGGTGAAAAAAACCCATGTTGTTGATTCGCCCAAAACAAGCCGCAGATATAACAACCACCAACTCGCCGACGTTTTTAGTGTTGGATGCAGTGCCAGATGAAGTACCAAATGGAGTACTGGACAAACTGCTTGATGGAAAAACACCATGTGATTTTTCCCTGTGACACACAGATCGCGCATTAGCTTCTTGTAATCATTAAATCAAGCATAACTAAAATCAAAATCATCACAAAACATCAATTACACGTACTTGGCATAAGCTATGATGATTTTCTATGAAATCCTTCAAACATTCTTCAAAAGGGTTATTAATACATATATAATATCGGTCAAAAAGGAATCAATCAACATCATTAAACAACCAAATCACAAGCCCAACACAATCTAAGATACAACATAATCAAATGGCTTAAATATTGAAATGATGCTCACCATAATATTGACTTGTACCTCATGGAGCAAGGCCCACTACCTTCCAGAAGCCAACTAGTGTGGTGGATGCCATCTACAAAATTGTGACTATCTATGCTGGTGAGTGGGTTTTCCATTTGTGCAAACAGTATTTTTGGTCATGTAGTCTCTTGGCACTCCATATCTGCACCCTGAGGGCCTCGAGATATAATCTCCTTAGTTATACACAAAATGGGGATAACATATGTCTCCTACTTGGGGACATGTGCTTGTCGTAGAGTGCATGATAACCACAACAACTCCTGGTAGTCTTATTCCTGTAAGGAAACACCAGACTTTCAAGTGTAGGATGGCCTACTCATCCTTGTTCTCATATGATCATAATCCAAACCAACTAAGCTAGAAAAAGAAAATTTTGACATTTTTTCAATAAAATTCTAAGCTAAGCATGAAATCAATATGCAAGTAAAGGAAAATAAAAATGAAATGCATCTAAACTAGTATGAGCAACCAAGATGCAAACGAATGGAATCAAAATGACTTACCTACATACCTAGGGTCTTGGGACACTAAAGAACAAGTCCCGAAGGTGTCAGGTGAAATCGTACAACCAATGCAACCACCTGATCATCATATGAATAAATTTCCCCATGTTCTTAATTGTAAATTCTAACCTTGTACAATATCTACTGCAAACTGATATTCAGAAAAGAACAGAAAAGATACAATGGAAAATACAAACATTACACAGAGATTTTTCACCTGGAAACCCAAATTGGGAAAACCAACATATATTATATTCATACATTGTGTTACATTTTTTACAATACAATATACATATAGGAACCAACGGCATCCAAAACCCTAACCCAATGACTTGGATTAGTCCAAAACCCTAATTCCTTAGCCGGAAATAGAAAACCATCGGCAAAAAACCATGTGCTGAAAAAACCACCTAATATCTTGTGGTCCCAGAAATATGTCGGCCTGAAAAAGAGAAAATATGTCGGCCCGAAAAAAAAAATTCGGGGGTGCTGCCCCCGAACCCCCGCGTGCCCGGCGCAGGCGCTCAGACACTACTACTCGTGCAAAGAATATAACACACACCCAACATTCTCCCACTTGTTGTTTTCTTTGCACACGGGGGGTTACAGGGTTACATAGTCAACAATCCAGGGGCAACAATGCCCATGGATCCTCTACACCAAGAGAACTTCTCAGTGCTCACAGATTTTGTTAATGAATCTGCAACATTCTTCAAAGTGTCCACCTTCATCAGTGATACTTTCTTTTCTTCAATCATGTCTCTCACAAAGTGA
>ML781335.1:492267-504363 GCA_009831015.1 Picea engelmannii
AATTATTATAATAGTAGTTAGTCGATAGTATATGATAGTTAGAGTAGTTAGTATTTAGTTTTATTTTAATAATTTGTTTTAGTTAGATTAGTATATTAGTTAGTTAGTTTAGTTTGTTTTATTAGTTGTAATTAGTTTAGTTTCTTTTAGTTTGTTTTAGATAGTTTAATTTGTTTTTTTTTAGTTTAGTTAGATTAGTTAATTCAGATCAGTTTTTCTCTTTGGTTTTCTTGGGAGACCTTAGAGCAGCCAATGGAGCCGTTAAACTCATTAGGGTGGTCCATTCCAAATGGATTGGGTTATTTAGACAACCCCGGATCGGTTCCACTCTCCCAGTTGACGAACGGTCAATTTCGCCCGTCAACAAATGGCGCTAGAAGGAGGGCCAAACTAAATTGATGGCACGAGGTGGTCGCAAGACTCCTCCTCCCCCTAATCACTCCCCTATAGTGACTAGAAGCCATTCATTCGATAGTATCCCTCCTCAAACAACAACTACTTCAACCGAAGATCCTCAGATCACAGTTGAGCCAGCAACCCCTAATCCTACAGGTGGTGATATACAAGAAATTTTTAGACAATCTCTTATCAAATCACATAAAGCCTTTGCTAGTCTTAGGCAACCAAATTGCCCGTGGGGTCAACCTTTAGACTTCTCAGAAGTCAGAGAACACTTAGGTGATATAGACCTTACTATGAATCCTACAGATCCAAACACAAATCCTACTACAGGAGGATCTGGGATACCTGCTTCACCACCTCCCTCATCTCCTTCTTCTTCTAGAGGAGATTCCTCTTCTGACGAAGGAAAATCACCTTCTCGTCCTTCCACACCCACTACCCCAATGGAAAATCAGAACAAACCTGCTAGACCTTGGTTGGACCAGGATGCTGTAGCTGTACCTGGAGCCCAACACCCTTTACCTAAGAACCCGGAGAAATGGCTTCCTAAGTTTGATCCCGATTCAAAACAGATAGTTGAAAATCATATCAAAAAATTTATGTTAGCCATCAGACTCCGTAATGTTGAACATGAAGATGTTGTCTGTAGGTTGTTCCCTTACACCTTTGAGGGTAATGTGTCCACTTGGTACTTTGCCCAACAACCCCATACTATAGTGTCTTGGGAAAAGTTTGAGTCATGCTATTTGGAAAAATTCGGAGATGGCAAACCTCCAGAATTCTTAGTCATGGATCTTTCAAACTTAAAAATGAACACAAAAGAAAAAGTTAAAGATTTTAATCAAAGATTTCTAACCCTTAAAAATCGAATCCCTGCAGACTCTATGCCTGCAGAGAGTCTTGTAATAGCTTACTATACTAAATCTCTACATCAAAGTATAGTTATTTGGGTGAAAAGATCTAAAAAGGTCACGTTGTTAGAAGCCTTCGAAGAGGCTACAAAAATTGAAAAGGACATTCTTAGTCTTAAGGATTCTTCTAGCAACGAAACTGAGACTGTTTCTTCTTCCAAGAAGAAGATTGAAATTCTCCCCAGATCTACACAAAACAAAACTCAATCCGAAAACTCTGATTTGGAAAATTTAACCAAAGTTGTACAAAAGTTGTCTAATCAAGTTATAGACTTAAAAAGGTCGACCGAGGAAGCCTCTTCGAGTAAAGGACCCTACAAACCTCCTTTCCGAAAGCCTTTTCCCTCAAACCGGCCTAATCCAAACCCTGGAGGCTTGAACCTAGAAAGTTTGCAATGTGCTCTCCAAACAATTCTAGGAGCCCAAGATGACTTGATCCCTCCTGAAATTCCTCAAGAGGAAGTCGAGCAGGAAATGACTCAAGAAGAAGAGTCTTCTCCAAATATCTTTGGACATTTCTTGGATAGTATCTTTCAAGACAACTTCGAGACTGTTCACCCTTATAACACCAGGAGTAAGACAACAAGTAAACCTCTTGCCGATAATACTACAACTTCCCCCCCAAAGCCATCTAAATCAGTAGAAACTAAAGAAAGTTATGCTAGCCCTAAATTAGATTATGATGTTGTTGAAGATCTTAAAAAATTACGGGCTAACATTTCTATTTTTGAGTTGTTGAAATTTCCATTTTTGTTACAGAAGATGTTGCAGAATATTCTAGACAATGGAAAGAATGGTAATTCAAATGGTAATAAGGTTGTGCAAAGTAAAGCCCCGCAGAATACTTCCACAAAAAGTAATCCTGATCCTCAAGATAAAGGAAGCCTTCCTGTACCAAATGTAAATAATGTTAATAATGTAAATAACACAAGTAATGTAGATAAAATGGCATCAGAAATTGCGAGTAAGAAATCACAAGTTACATCTCTAAATACTCGCAAAAATGTACCTCCTTTTCTTTTAACTTTCGAAATCTTCAACAGAAATGTGCATAATTGTATGGTTGACTCAGGAGCATCATCAAATGTGATGCCTTGGTCAGTCTGCCAAAAGATTAATGCTGAAGTAGAACCATCTTCTTTGAAGATTATACTACTTGATAGAACGGATGTTAAAGTCATAGGCGAACTAAAAAATGTATTGATTAGATTATCGTCTAACCCTAAGGTTCATCAGGTTATTGATATAATTGTGGTGGATATTACAGAAGTGTAAGGTATGTTTCTGAGTAGGGACTGGTCGGAGCAGCTACATGGTTACTTCACAACAGACTGGTCTCACTTATGGCTTCCAGAAAACGGCAAGCCCAACAAGATCAGAGTGAATCGTGAGCATTACCTCAAGTTCACGGTAACAGACTTGAATGCCCCCAATGAACCATATACACCTCCGACAGATTCACCTGAAGTCCAAGGGATGGACACCTTCTTCGAAAACTTCATGGCTGAAATATCACCTATCAACAGTCCACAACAACAATCCGAGATCAAATCGTGTACGCAATCAACAACCTTTTTCCAACAATCCTGTGAGCCCAATAAAAATCAAATTTGGTCTTTATATTTCGATGGTTCCAAGTCTAAGGAAGGAGTTGGTGTAGGTTGCATCATCATTGATCCGGAAGGTAACAAAACATTATTTTCTTGTAGATTAGAATTTGAATGTACTAACAATATTGCAGAATATGAGGCTTTATTACAAGGTCTCAGAAAATCCTTGGACATGCACATTCAAAATCTAATTGTATTCGGCGACTCTGAGATAGTGGTCAGGCAGGTGAGAAATTCTATACATTGTCTTTCCCCACATCTCAAATGTTACCAGTCTGAGGTATGGAGTTTAATAAACAAATTTTCTACTTTTAATATAAATTCCATTCCTAGATTAAATAATGCCGAAGCAGATTTACTAGCTAATGTTGCCTCTAAACTTCTTCCTACAGAAGGCTTATCTCCAAACGCATTCTCCATGGAGCTATTGTTTCGACCATCTGTTCCTGATAATATCACGAACTAGAGAGTATTTGATGATGATCAACAGATCATTAACTTTTTGCACATGGAGGAAACCTTTAAAGGTGCTGTGATAGATGAACAAACACACGACGACAATTTACACGACTTTACGGTAATACCTAATCCGAAACCTCCTGAAGCTCTATCGGACATGGTAAATTCCATACCCAAATCTATTGCTAGACTAGAAAAGTTTTATGATTTTGAAGATAAATTTAAAAAGACGGTCAATTGTAAAACCAACAGTTCCTCATTGTCTTATGAAAAAGTCAATTTAGGAACTAGTGAAAACCCTCAGTGTATCAACTTAGGCTTGGGATGTTCTAAGCAAGAAAAAGATGCTTTTGTTAAATTATTTAAAGAATTTAAGGATGTCTTTGCTTGGACTTACGAGGATCTTAAAACATTCGATCCTAATATTATATAGCATGTCATCCCGATGAAGCCCCAAACCTTGCCCTTTCAACAGAAACTGAGGAAAATGCATCCTAAACTAGAACTGACCATACAAAAAGAATTGAATAAACTTCTAGGTGATAAAATAATTTTTCCTGTTAGACACACTCAATGGGTATCCAACCTCGTCCCAATGCGGAAGAAAAATGGGGAAATTCGACTTTGTGTCGATTTCTGGAACCTCAACAAAGCGTCTGATAAAGATAATTATCCTGTCCCTCTGATGGAATAGATACTTCAACAAGTATCTAGTTCCGAGAGGCTATCTTTACTAGATGGTTTCTCTGGATACAACCAAGTCTTGATGTCTCCGTCAGACCAATTAAAAACTACCTTCCGTACTCCGTGGGGTACTTATGCTTATCACAAAATGCCCTTTGGATTGTTTAATGCTGGCGCTACCTTTCAGAGAGAAATGGCTATTTCTTTCCGAGGCTTGATCAATCACTCCGTAGTAGTCTACTTATATGATGTGACCGTTTATTCCAAAAACAAAGACGATCATCTAGCTCACCTACGAGCCGTTCTGCTCTGTTGTCATAAATACGACATCTCTTTGAACCCCAAGAAGTCCATCTTTGCAGTAGAACAGGGTAAAATACTAGGATTCATTGTGTCTAGTGATGGAATGATTATTGACCCCAAGAGGACCCAAGTCATCGCTAAACTTCCCCCGCCTACCTCCAAGAAATCCATGCAGTCTTTCCTAGGCCAGATTAATTTCGTGAGGAGGTTTGTCCCCAGTTTCTTCGAAATGGTCAGGCCTCTCCAGAACTTGATTAAGAAAGACACCCAATATCATTGGGGACCCACAAAAAACCAATCTTTCAACGCTATAAAGAAGGCCATAATAGAAGCTCCATCTCTCATGAGCCCTGATTTCTCTAAAGATTTTACACTCTATACTTTTGCCTCTGACCGTTCCTATGCCACAGTCCTAACTCAGAAGAATTCCGAGAATAACGAAGTACCCATCGCCTTTATGAGCTCTACTTTCAAAGGCGCCGAACTTAATTACCCAACGGTCGATTGGCAAGCCTATGTTGTCTTCAAGGCAGTTAAGCATTTACGGTCTTATCTTTTGAAGTCAAGGACGAAGGTCATTGTCCCTTACCCTGCCGTTAGAAATTTGTTAGTGCAAAAAGAGTTAGGAGAGAAAAGAGCCAACTAGGTCACCTCCTTGCAGGAGTATGACTTAGAAATCACTCCAGCTCAGATCGTGAGAGACCAAGGGTTGTGTAAGTTGGTAGTTGATTCAAAAACTGAACAATAAGAAGATAGTGATACGTCAATCCTAGAACAACACGATCACAGTTTGATTTGTTGCACACAAAACCTAGTGAGTCCTTGGTATGATGATATTAGACACTGTCTTCAACATGGATCAGCTCCCCGTCACCTTGACCCTTCCAAGAGAAGAGCATTGAGACTAAAGTCTGCCTCCTTTCATCTAGTTAATGGTATACTGTTTCGTCAGAATTTTGATGGCGTACTGATGCGTTGTCTTGAAAAGGACGAAGCAGAGAAAGTTTTGCTCGAGTTTCATGCAGGAGAAGCTGGTGGTCACTTCGGTGGTGATACCACTGCTCATAAAGTCTTAAGAGCTATTTATTACTGGCCAACGCTTTTTAGAGACGCCCACACCTTGTGCCGAAAATGTATTATTTGTCAAAAAGCGTCAGGGTGGTTGCAAAAACCAGCCTTCCCCTTGCAGCCCATTTCAGTCGATTCTCCTTTCCAGTAATGGGGCCTTGATATCATTGGTCCTATTAACCCTCCATCCTCACAACAACACAAGTATATTGTGACAACCACTGATTACTTTACTCGATGGTCTGAAGCTGCTGCACTAAGAACTGTTAACACAAGTCAGGTGATCGCCTTTCTAAATTCGAATATCATCACCCGTTTTGGTATCCCTGATTGTCTAATATTTGATAATGATTCATACTTTTCTTCTCTTGAGATGAGTGAGTTCGCCTTAGAAAAAGGAATAAAGCTGAAGTACTCCACTAGTTATTACCCCTAGGGCAATGTCTTAGCAGAGTCAACAAACAAGAACTTGATCAAGATTATCAAGAGGACCATGGTTGAAAATCACAAGAACTGGCACAATGCACTGCTTAATGCACTGTGGGCTAATAGAGTAACACCCAAAGCCGCTATAGGTAATTCCCCCTTTTTCCTCGTTTATGGCAGAGAAGCCATTTTTCCTCCTCATGTTCTTCTTCCTTCGCTCCAATTGTCACAAAAGGTTTAATAAGAAGAATGTCCCCCTTTAGAGAGCCGTATTAATGCTCTGATGAAGTTAGAAGAAGTAAGAACCCAAGCCAAGCATAAATTAGATCAACATCAACAACTGATTAAAGCTGGTTCGATTCTAATTCTGCTTCTGATAGAAATTTTGAAGTAGGCGATCTCGTCTTAAAGTGGGACAAACCACACAAAGGGAAGGGTGAACACACCAAGTTTCAAAATTTGTGGCTTGGGCCATTTTTGATTGCTGAAAAGTTGGGTTCTAGTTCCTTCCATTTGCAGAATCTTGAAGGGCAGCCTGACACCTATCCGGTGAATGGCCAAGCCCTGAAAAGATACTTTGCTTAAATTTTATCCTTGTATATTATGTAAAAATTTCCTTTCGTTTTTATTTTTGCCTTTGTTTTCATTTTTTATTTTGATTTGATTGATCAGTTTGGTGTGTTTTGAAACATATGCATGCTTTTACACTGATCCATTCAGACAAAGACCATGGGAAAATCTCTTCGCTGAAATAACTTTTGAAAGGTTGTACGAACATCAGTGAAATATTTCTAAAAAATGAAAAAATAATGATGAGAAATTTTGTTGTTTGAAAGAAGTTTACTAATTTCAATCTCTGAGTGAAGTTTGTCATGATCATCTTTATCTTTTTACGCTGTCCCTTTTCCGTAAAGGAATGACTCAAAAGGATGTCTCCCTGTCAAAGTAAGTTGTTTTAGAAATAAAACATTTCTGGAGCTGAATAAAGGACAGTGCTAAAAAAAAAAAAATTCTAATGAGGTCTGAAAAAATGTGATAAAATATCTAGATTTTTCAGCGTCACCCCGCTCAGCTATTTATAAAAGAAAAACAAAATAAAAATATTAATAAGAGTTGTGGGAAGTGTTTGTAAACCCGTCGGGATACTGAACAGGTCCGCTGGCAGCAGGTAAATGTAAGCATGGTGCCAAGACAACTTCGCCGGGGTACTGAACAGGCTTGCTGGCAGCGAAGCAATGTCGGGTAAATGAAAATCTGTAAGATTACAAGAAACCTCTTTTAAAAAGTCCTTTATTCTAATCTAGAACTTCTTGATAGGATACAGATGTCCGAGTGGGTTAAATGGAAACCCTGTCGAGGCTATGGACGCCTGCTGGCAGCAGTGGCCATGCCAACAGTATTGAAGATTTTATCATAAAAATCATGACTTGCTGATCTTTAAGACTGTTATTCGTTTGCATCTTTTAAAACATTGCTGGAAAAGATAGTAGATGATGATGTTAGTATGATTTTATGGTTGTTGTTTTAAGTCGAATTTTTCTTTGTTGTCCTGATCTGAAATCATTTCTTTTGACAGAGATAACTGCTTCTCCCAGTGTGTCGCCATTGTTGGCAGCCAATTCAATTTTTCCAATTTCCCTAAAAAGCTGCCTACACCTAATTGTCTTCTAAACGACAAATCATCGTCGCATTTTACATCTAGGCATTTGTTTCATTTTGCGACAATTATAATTTGGTTTCGATTCAGTTTTCACAACTGAAAGTGTGAAAACCCCTTCATTGTTATTTGGACTGTTATCCTCTGCTGAAAGGCACTTACCTTTGGTTTGCTATTAAGTGGCTGGAGTATTCTTTCAAACTATGTCCCTAGCCTACCCTTACTTTGATTGCGCATTTGGATTTGTTTGATTAATAAGCCATCGAACATGCAAATTTATTGGTTACATTTGATTCTATAAGGGTCATGATTGATGTTGGTTTTATATGATATGATCCTTATTGTTTTAAACCTTTGACTTATCAATTTTACAAAGTCTTTGATCATAATGTTTTATAAAACTTTGATTATAATTATGCTGTGAGCGCATGATCAATATATGAGTTTCAATTTGCATGGCAAAGGTTTGAATTATAAATCACGATCGGGTGAACTTTTGGTTTGATTTAATAAGTCTGAAATTATACGATGGCACGATTGGATTAACATTGGTTTAAATGTTTGTTTTTGATTTAATGATTAATACAATGGTGCGTTGTTTAACTTTGGGTTTTGATTTGGATCATTGCTTGGTATGTTGTTTTATGGGTTTCGATTGAATGCTTTTAACTTATGGTATGGCGCATTGGTGTAATATATACTATGGCGAGTTGATACATTGACCACAGCCCAAACTATTTGGTTGGCCGATTCATATGGATTAAATGTTATGATTATGGATGGAACAACGCTGTACTCAGCCATTAATACACTGCATGGCAGTGGTAATCCCACCACCTTCGCACACATACAATTAATCCTTGCCTCTTTGAGCGCTGCAGCTGTTATCCGTAACCATTTTTCGACCCTGTGCATTGTTTTGTTCGATTCAAACCCTACTATGCACAGAAGCCATGGATCCAGTCATAAGGGCCTAGCCCAATGGTTTCCAGGCATTGCTAATGTTTGATGGCGCTTATAGCGACCTAGAAAAATTTGGGTGGCTACCATTCATAAGGAAGTTCGATGGTTATAACCATAGCATGGCTCGGCAATTTGCGTTATCATTCGATGGCTGCCGAGCCAAAGTTGGAGATGTGCAACTTGAAATTAATGAACAGTTTCTTAGCTCGGCAACCAGCCTGCCTGTTACAGGACATAAGTGGTCAAAGAGTTGCAAGGTGGATGATGTCCCGTGGACATTGCTATTTCAATCGCGAATGGTGAAATCCTGCGACAAAGGATTGCCTACAAAAGTGTTAAAACAACACTGGCATGACCTGCTAATGATAATCAAGCAATTCATTACTTGTGAGGGTAGGTACGGGTTCGTTTTCTTGTTTCACCTTCATCTATTGATGGTTTTTATGGGTTTTGAACTCAATATGCCCCACTACCTGCATAGAAGTTTGTTTAAGATGGCCAAAAGGTACAAGTGTAGCCAGGCCGACACCAGCCTCTTCCATTTGGGGTTGATTAAAATGATTATGGTTTATGACTTGGGGTTACGTCGTGATTGTTGTAATGATTTTCTCAGTTGTAATGGCTTTGAAGAATCAAACCCTCCACATGTTGATAAACCTATGGTGACCGAAACCTAGCCTATTCCCCCTATGCCTTACAACGTTTTGCTACCCAAACCTCTACTCGACCCACCTACGAATTTGCCTATGGCTGTGACTAAACAGGTCAAAATTGCTAAACCCGCAACCAAAAAGCCTAAAGCTAAAACTATTTCTAACTCTAAAGGCAAGAAAAACGCTCGCTTAATCTCTCGCATGGAGAGAAATAAGCCTAAAACCCTTGCCAACTCTGAGCCTATCGTGGGTAGCGAAGACTCTGATTTAGAGATTGAATGTTTTCTCGTTGACGAGTATCCTTACTCAGAAGGCTTGTGTGACAAACCTGCATACGACTTTGTCAAGAATTTACCACCTTGTCTGCGGGATGATCCTAATTTTCCTGGCATTGAACTACCTCGTGGAACCCTCGGTGAATCATCGAAACCCTTGACTGCTCAACCAACTGTTCCACCATGCGATCAGTGTGGGTTATGGTTGGAGAGATACTACTTAGATGTCCTGATGTTGCAATCCAGAATCCATGATTTGGAAAACCAAGTGGCAAAGCTCACTGGTCATAATGCGAAGGTGCAACCCACGGACAAAAAGCAACAAAAAACTGGTTCAATTCTGTTCAAGAATGTCGAGTCAGCCACGGTAATTGTCAATTCAAAATTAGCATAACCTCAACAATCTTGCTGGTATAACTTTCACCCATTTATATGGCACATTCATAAATTCTGTGCACGTCATCGACCTGCTCTGTTACACAAACATGCATTGCTGTATATAACTTGTTTTAGTAAATCGAATTTTGTTATTGGATTTGGTCCTGATTCTATTAGTTATAATATGGATTTGATTGTGTTAAATCGCTTGCGAATGAATGTTCTGTTGCATTTATAATAGACAAGATGTTTTAGCCTTGATGGCACGATTTATGCTATAATTTGAGACACATGGTTATCTGTTGCAATTTTATTTACATATGGCTTTGACCAACCTGGATACGGTTTGGATTTTGTTTAAAAAAGGGTTTTGTTTTATATCAAGAATTGATACGAATCATAACAATCATCCAACTTCCAGCCAGTCAATTCGTTGAGGTCAGTCGACCCTGTTCTTTTGTGAATTGTAATAACAGTGTGTTTTCAGTTATGAATGGATTTGTAAAACAAAATGATCATGCCCAGGATGATGAATTTGTCTATAATTAACTCAAACCCGATTTTATGTGATTACCGCCCAGCTTATGGTTATCATTGCTGTTGTTCGATGTTGACTATGTCACACCCAACAAATGAAATCTATGGTGGTTTTTGGTCAGTACTGTTACAGATGTTTCGTTTTAATGTATATCGTAACAACCTTCTCATATTTGATTACAACAGATTGAATCTTGTGCTTAATCTCTACAGCTTGTTGATTGAAACGACATGAAATCTATGAATATTGCTACAGCTGTAACATATAATTGGTGTTCAAATGATATCGATTATAGTTATGTTGTGGAAAATCTTATTTGATATGGTTACCATCCTGTTTGATTATGGTTGTGTTAAGTACGATTACATCGTATCTCATTTGATTTGATTCACTGATACAAAACAGGCCTGTCAAAGTTTGACCATGTTTTATGGTAACTAAAAACAGAGCATTCTTTACTCTGTTTCAATTGCATTTATTTTGGTATTGTTTGATTTAAATGATAATTTCATTTGAATTATTAGTAATTCGTTTTTCAAAGATTATTAAAAGATGATTCGATTTGATTTTATTTGATTATATCCGGTCCTGATTTCTATTCTAGACTAGCTACAGAATCAGATGATTCTGTAGCTAAGTCTACGGAGTCAATTTTTTATTGTTTTCTTAATAAAATATCCTTCTAATTTGATCTTTGTGTTCTATTGCAGGCAAATTCGAATTGGCAATAGATATGATGAGCAGTTAGGAGATGTTTTATAGATTTCACTTGCATTTTATTTCCTTAGTTTATGTGATTTTGGGATATCTCCCAGATTGTGTAAAACTATTTGATATTATCCACAAGGAAGTTTTACCTTGTGAAGAAACCTATATATACTTATGATTTTTGTAAGAATGGACATCCTCAGTTGTGGGAGAACAAGGATATGGAGTTATAATGCTGACTGAAGCAGAATTTGATGTTTTGTCATAGCTCTTGCTTTTCAATATATCAATGTTTTGTTTTATGTTGTGTATATCAGTTTGTTTATGGTTTAATATTACTTTTGCTATCTAAATCAAATGCAAATGATATAATTTTATTACTGTTATCCATATCTTGTTTCTTCCAAATAGATAAAAGACATAACAATTGTTAATTCATTTTGTGAATGATAGTTTTATCTTCTTCATAAATTGAATTGTTATATATAAGTTTTCTGCATAATAGGTTTCCCTTATTGTAAGAAGTTATAATTAGAAGATTGTTATGATTTTCTTTTATGTCTTGTTTGTCCTGTAACATACTTCAAGAAGCAGCATAGCTAATCATTTACGAAAAGATTAAGGACTAAACGGTGTGAGTTTCCCTCCTCCGAACAACTTAGAAGAAATCATACACGGGGCAGACTTGGAGTGTTTCCAGGTCAACTAGTCTTTTATTTACTGTTCTTATTAAGTAGTTCAATATAGATGTAAATTTAATTAGATTTATATTACATTGTTTAATTTCAGTAAATATATTAGATCGTTTAATTTTAGTAGTTTTTATTTCTTTTTCATAAAATATAAAAGTCAGAAAAGAAGTTCTTGGCTGTCTTAAGGCAACAAATACATGAGTTTTGTAGGTTTTAACTAAATCTGTAGGTTGTTTATAGTGTACATTTGTGAATAAGAAATATTATAACTGATAATTAGATAGTTGGTTTGAATTATTATAATAGTAGTTAGTCGATAGTATATGATAGTTAGAGTAGTTAGTATTTAGTTTTATTTTAATAATTTGT
>ML781335.1:504621-520508 GCA_009831015.1 Picea engelmannii
TTAGTTTAGATTCATTTTAAATTTCAGATTTAAATATTTGAAGGTGTAAATATATTTTAGAGTATTAAATTTGATGAAATGTTTGTATTTAAATAAATTTGATTTCTGGATATCTATATTGGTTTTATTTGTGGGTAGTCAAACAAAATTTGTAGATGATCAACATTATATATATATGATTAATTTAATTCTCACTTGGTTGATTGGTCTTAATTGTGGGTAGTCAAATAAAATTGGTAGATAATCAACATTATGTATATGTATACCTCTAAGATTAATTTAATTCGCAATTGATTGACTACTAAAAACCTATTAAATATGCTCATTGTCAATAAGTGTAATTAAATTTATTTCAAAAATTATTATATAGCATGTTGTATGATTGTCCCAAACATGACGATATTTTGAATTTTTCTCGCAAATTTTGAGGTAGGGGAGTAATGAGTATATATTGTTGGCATTTGCGTTTATGTTTGACATATTCTTATTAAGTAATAAGATGCTTGTGAGGTAGAGGATTTAAAACGATTATGTGTAAATTCATGAGGATTGTACATGAGAAATCTAGTAATGTGGAAATGGGAATATGATAAATTAAAGAGTTGAAAAAAATTTGAGTAAAAATTTATATGCGGATAAATCTGTTTGTGAAGGTTGCAATGGCCATTTATTTAGCTACATTCCTCATAATGGAAGACAACATGAAAGATATATAGGTTATATTGCAGCCAGGAAGACAACATGATTGTTTTTTTATTTCCAGTAAGTGCAATTGGTTGCTAATTGTGGCTGTGCCAAATAAGATTAGATCTCCCAGGAATACCTAGAATAGAAGACCAGATCAAGCTCTTGATAGAGTTGTTGGGGATTCTCTAGAATTCACAGATGACAAAAGAGCCCCTGTCAAAAATGTTGTTTTGTTGGATGGATGGTGGTTGTGATTGGATTCCATTAATGTATTGCCAAGGTTATGTTGCAGCCAGGACGAGGAGTTAATGGCTGCCAATGGTGTATCTTCTACGTGTAGAACTACACATTATATTTGTACATGTCTTGGTAATTTTTGTACATTTTTTTTTGGCTCAATTTTTGCACGTGGGATCGTACGGATATCTGGTACAACTATGTTGGTCTTTCATATTAGGTGAGCACTGTATAGACCATGGGAAATGATAGACATTCTACTTTGGAAGCTACTGTAAGACTTATGGAAACCTAGTTCTTGCAATCTACTCATGTGGCAAAGCTGTTAAGGGAAAACAATGAAAGCTGCTTGTTATGTGTGAGGGTGATTTCTTGTAGATCCAACATGGAGTGGATTAGATCAAAGTGAAGGGGAATGTGGAAGGTGCGACTTTATTTTCTGCATTGGTGATGAGTAACCAACAAAGAGAAAAAAATGTACAATTGATATTGATTAATAGCGGTGCCAATTAGACAGAAGAAACGTAGTTAATTTTCTAGAATTGAGTTCGATGACAGAGATTGAGCTAGCAATTTTTAACCTACTAAAGCAAGGTCAAATTCCATTCTTGTCCATGAGTTGTTGGCTACAAATGGAGTATACAATGCTATAGAAGTTGTGAAAAACATATGCAGTGGTGGAGATTTTATGTGTGTCATAGAGGTAGAAGTATTAGCAATGAGCAGGTTGATATAACAATGCATCGTTGCATAGTGAAATTATTGGCATCACAACAGTTGGTGTGGTGATTATGGTAGGGACGACTGTTAGGATGTAATCATTTCACTGCCTCTGAGAAAACGGTAAATCGGTGGCTTGACCCTTCAAGACTCGAGAATTAACCACCGATTACAATTTTGTCTTACATAACTTAAATGGTGGCCACCTTAACCTTTCATGGAAACCATAAACCATCACCGCCTTGATTAATCTTTTTATAAGATTGAAGAGGCATTTTTATTTGTATATATATCTGATATGGATTATAAGAATTGTGAGCTTGAAAGCATATTGAATAATTTTTTTTTATTCGGAGGTGTTCTCTCCATTGATACACTATTTTACTTATTGAGTTCGTAAACTCTTCCAATTGATATCTTAGCCTTAAGCATTTCACCCTATTTTATACTTTGTTTTATTTATTGACTTCGTATAAAGCTGTTCATGCATGCACAAAATTAGAGTGCACAGAGTTTATTTACTGTGTTGAGTTTATTTACTGTGCGAAGTCTATTTACTGAGCTGAGTTTATTTATTGCGCGAAGTTTATTTACTGCGCTGAGTTTATTTACTGCGTGAAGTTTATTTATTGCACGGAGTTTATTTTGTTGGTTTGCGTTGAGTATTTGCATGAGCTGAAACTCGAACTCCGATCTTCCCTCCGTTTTCTCACATTTGGTATCAGAGCTGCCAGTCTATCCTATAGAGCATCCTATCAGTTGCTCATTTTAGCGCAAATAATTCCTGTTGGTGCCCAATTTCACTTTCCTATTTTTCTGCGTGAAGGTTTATTTGATTTCTTTCAAACTTTTGTAAATGGTTGCATCTGGTAGTCGTTCTTCTCAGATCCAGGTTCCTATCCTAAGCGAGAAGTCATACGACTCTTGGTATATTCGGATGAGGACGATTTTCCATTCTTAGGGTTTGTGGACTTATGTTATTGATGGTTATGCCAATCCAGCTGATGCTGTAGCAGAATTGGCTCTGTCTAATGCTGACCATGTTTTTCTGAAGGGAAATAGGAAGAAGGATAACCAAAGCTCTTGGATTAATCCAGCAAGGATTAAATGAATCCATTTTTATGAAGATTGCTAGTGCTAAATCTTTGAAGATGTCTTGGGACATTCTTGAAACCTGTTATCAAGGTGTTTCCAAGGTGAAGACAATCAAGTTGTAGAACTCGAGAAGGGATTTCAAAAATCTGAACATGAAGGATAATGAAAGTGTTAATACTTTCATGACTCAAGTGATGAGTGTTGTGAACCAACTCAGACAGTATGGAGATGATATTGAGAATAAGAGAGTTATTGAGAAAGTACCGAGATGTTTACCCAAGAAGTTTGAACCTGTAGTTGTACCCATAGAGGAATTTAAAGATTTAAGTCTAATGCAAATTGATGAATTAACTGGTTCTCTTGTTGCTCATGAATCTATGATATCTAGATATGAAGAAGGATCAATGGACCATGCTTTCAAATCCCAACTACATGTTACCAAAGGCAGAGGAAGGTCTTATAATCGTGGAAGAGGAGATGGATCTTATGGTCGATGGGACAACATAACTGAATCAGAGTTTGTGGAGAAGTCCCAACAGAATTCTCCTAATTTAAGAGGAAGCAACAACAAACCCTGGCAGCAAGAAAATCAGAGATATGATAAAAATAAAGTACAATGTTACTATTGTAAGAAGTTTGGGCATTTTGCTAACAAATGTTGGAAGAAGTAGGCAGATGCTGGAAAGCAGTCTGCACATATCACAAATGAGTCTGAGGATCATCAAAATCCTGTGTTTTTGACCTGTAATCTCACACAGGAAAATGAAAATTATATTTGGTTTTTGTATAGTGGTTGCAGTAACCACATGGCTAGTAATAAGGATTTATTTTCTTCTATTGATACTAGTATTCAGTCAGAAGTAAAATTGGGAAATGAATGTAAGGTTACAGTTAATGGTAAAGGTGTAGTTCCAGTCTACTCTAAGAATAATCAAAGAAGAGATATTGACGATGTTTATTTCGTGCCTGGTTTAAAATGCAATCTTATTAGTATTGGACAACTGATGGAGAAAAAGTACAGATTATTCTTCAAGAACAAGGTATGTACAATCTATGATAAATTACCCAACAAACAGTTGATTGCAAGAGTTGAGATGACCAAGAAGAAAAAGGTTTCCACTTGTTATGAGAAATGATTTAAGTGGTTCTTTGAATGCTTATAAAGCTGGAAGTTTAGATGAATCTTGGCTATGGCATTTGAGATATGGTCATTTACATTTTGGTGGCTTAGATCTGTTACAGAAGAAGCAGATGGTAAAGGGGTTTCCCTGTATCCAACAACCTGGAAGCTCTTGTGAGAGCTGTATACTTGGAAAACATCACAGAGAGAAATTTGTTTCAAGTGTTTCCTACAGAGCAAAAGCTCCATTGGAAATTGTTCACATGGATTTATGTGGACCTATGCAAACACCTTCTTTAACTTGATGTGTTTATTTTATGAATTTCATTGATGATTTCAGTATGAAGACTTGGTTGTATTTGTTGAAATAGAACTCTGAAGCTTTTGAATTTTTGAAGAGGTTTAAGTCTATGGCTGAAAATGAGAGTGGTCGAACCATTAAGATCCTAATTTCTGATAGAGGAGGTGAGTATAAGTTGAATGAATTCATTGAATTTTGTGATCTTCATGGAATTAAAAGGAAGTTTACTGGTCAATATACTCCATAGTAGAATGGAGTGGCTGAAAGGAAGAATCGGACCATCATGGACATGGCTCGAAGCATGTTGAAAGAAAATCATCTTTCAAATGAATATTGGGGATATGTGGTTATTTTCTCTGTTTTTGTCTTTAATAGAAGTCCGACCAAGACCGCAAGGGATTGTGTGCCTCAGGAAGCCTGGGATGGTAAGCCTTGCAATGTTTCTCATTTCATAATTTTTGGATCTATTGCATTTGAACATGTACCTGCAGAAATGAGGAGGAAGTTGGATGAAAAAAGTGAGAGATGTATCTTGGTTGGATACAGTGAAGAGTCTAGGGCATATAAACTCTACAATCCCATCACCTAGAAATATGTAATCAACAGAGATGTTCAATTTAAAGAAGATGAAGCCTGGGATGGGAGTATTGAAAAATCAATTTCAAAGGGAGCTGTGTTACCCCGTGAAGATTATGATGGAGCTGAGTAGGCTGAAGGAGGTGGACAGTTGGTTCTACATGCACTTATGCCTGCAGCAAGAAGTCCTACAATGGAAGCACCATATTTCAGCCCATCTCAATTTAGAATGCCCAGAACTCATGAGCGTGGTGAGGCATCTGGACATGGTGGACATCAATCAGATTCACAGGTAAGTAGTGAATCAAATCCCACTTTAGCTTCATTGAAAAACAGATTTAAAGGTCAGAAGAATAGAAGCTTAAGAGAATTATATGATCAGAATGAAGAAGTAGATCAGATTTGAAATTTTTCATTAATGGCATGTGATCCTGTAAGTTTTGATAAAGCTGCTAAAGATGATGTCTGGATAAAAGCAATGGATGAGGAGACTGATTCCATTAAAATAAATAACACTTGGAATCTTGTAGATTTACCTAAAGGAAAGAACAGTCTTGGTGTTAAGTGGGTTTATAAGACTAATTTGAATGCAGATGGTGAAGTTGAGAAGTATAAAGCAAGACTTGTAGCTCAGGGGTTTAGTCAGCAACCCGATATTGATTACAATGAAACCTTTGCTCCTGTAGAAAGGATTGACACAGTAAGGATGGTCTTAGCTATTGCAGCTCAGAATAAATGGATCATGCATCAGATGGACGTTAAGTCTGCATTCTTGAATGGATGTTTGGAAGAAGAGGTTTATGTAAAACAACCTCCGGGTTATAAGATTGATAAGCACATAGATAAAGTTTACAAGTTAAGGAAATCCTTATATGGATTGAAGCAGGCATACAGAGTTTGGTATAATAGAATTGATGAGTACCTGATTAGTGTTGGATTCAGCGGAAGTACAAGTAAACCAACCCTGTATACAAAGATAAACCAGGAAGGTAAAATTTTGATTGTATGTCTGCATGTTGATGACTTGATTTTTAATGGAGATTTATCTGTAGATGATTTTAAAAATGCCATGAAAGAAGAGTTTGAGATGACTGATTTATGATTGATGAATTAATTTCTTGGAATTGAAGTATATCAATCTGATGGTGGCATTTTCATTTTTCAAACTAACTATGCAAATGAAGTATTGAAAAGGTTTAGAATGTTTAATTGTAAACCAACTGCAACACCTATGGCAACTGGTATTAAACTTAACAAGTATGATGAGGGATCATATGTTGATCCAACTCTGTATAAGAGGCTGGTGGGAAGCCTTATGTACTTAACATCAACCAGACCTGATATCATGTTTGCTGTAAATTTGATTTCAAGATTCACGGAGACTCTGAAGAGTACTCATTGGCAAGAAGGAAAGAGGATCCTGAGATATGTTGCTGGAACAACTAACTTTGGTATCCGATACACATCAAGTTTAAACTTTGAGCTAATCAGATATATTGATAGTGATTTTGCAGGTTCCATTGATGACAGGAAAAGCACATCTGGGTATGTATTCAGTCTTGGATCTGGAACAGTGGCATGGGCATCAAAGAAATAACCCATAGTGACTTTATCTTCTATTGAGGCAAAGTATGTTGCAACAGCTGCAGCTGCATGTCACGATGTATGGATGAGAAGGGTCTTGAATGAATTATTGCATGACCAGAATGATGCAGCCCAAATTTTCTGTGAAAACAAATCTGCCATTGCATTGTCAAAGAATCACGTCTTTCACAAACAGAGTAAGCACATTGATACAAGGTATCATTTCATTCGAGAGCTGGTAACTGGTAGAGAAATTTATGTTCAGTTCTGCAGATCTGAAGAACAATTTGCAGACATATTTATGAAACCTTTGGGAAATGAATTGTTTAAAATCCATAGAAGAAATATTGGGGTCTGTAAGCTGTAATGCATTGTTTACAACAATTTTGTTTTACATATTTTTAGTTTGTTTTGTTTTGAAATGATTAAGAGGGAGTATGTCAGGATGTAATCATTTCACCACCTCTGTGAAAATGGTAAATCGGTGGCTTGACCCTTCAAGACTCGAGAATTAACCATCGATTACAATTTTGTCTTACATAACTTAAACAATGGCTTCCTTAACCTTTCATGGCAACCAGGCACCATCACCGCCTTGATTAATCTTTTTATAAGATTGAAGAGGCATTTTTGTTTGTATGTATACCTAATACAGATTATAAGAATTATGAGCTTGAAAGTATATTGAACATTTTTTTTTATTCAGAGGTGTTCTTTCGGTTGATACACTATTTTACTTATTGAGTTCGTAAACTCTTCCAATTGATATCTTATCCTTAAGCATTTCACCCTATTTTATACGCTATTTTATTTTTTGATTTTGTATAAGGTTGTTCGTGCGTGCACGGAATTAGAGTGCACATAGTTTATTTACTGTGCTGATATTATTTACTGTGTGAAGTTTATTTATTGTGCTGAGTTTATTTATTGCGCAAAGTTTATTTACTGCGCTGAGTTTATTTATTGCTCAGAGTTTATTTTGTTGGTTTGCATTGAGTGTTTGCATGAGATGAAACTCGAACTCCGATATTCCCTCCATTTTATCACAACTGCCTCCTTGTGTGAAGAATTAGTGGGATAACTCGGGAGCTCTTTCCTCCCGAGTTATTTTTCCGGCAAGTTTTTCTATGGTGTGGTTTTAAATTCCCGGCCAATTCATAACTATGATCATTTTCTGAGTATCTAGGTTGGTTTAAAATGGGGTAAAACCCTTAGGGTTAGATTCTGAAATGCATGGAACTGGATTTAGGGCAATTTTTTTGCCTAAAAAACGGGTATGTTTGCTCCGGAGTTAGCTTAGTCCAAAGTGCTTATGCTTGATTGATGTACCTATTGTTGTGTGCATTTTTTAGATTTTGACAACATAGACCTCTGCATGAGGATTGATATCTTCGTTAAAGGATTTGTTAGCAATTAATTAAACAACCAGTCAACCTGGTAGTTGATAGAGATAAGCTTGCAGTAAATGCATCGACTTTAGTAACTTCTTGGAAGAATGAGAAAAGACTGGAAGAATTAATTCCATCCATTGATCTTGAAACCAATCAACGGTGCATCTCATCTCACCATTGTATAAATACCCATTCATGTAATGCGATAGACAAGTAATTGTATGTTCATCTCTACGTGTGTTTAACTGTGTGTGTTCTTCTCTGATTTGGTATCAGATCCAAGAGAACCGTATGAGAGCTATGAGGTCTGATAGTTGTGAGGGCCGTAAGAGACAAAAGAGTGTTGAGGGTCGTCAGTGTTGTTTTGTAAGAGATTTGTGAGCCAGAGAGGGTCGTGAGATAGTTGAAGTGTTGAGACAGTGTTTTCTTCTCCGTCGTGAGTTGAGGAGGCTAGGAAATCTACATACACCAAGACTTTGTTGTTGTTGACCTGATTCCAGAACGATGGACTTTGGTTCCATGGCTGAGAGGGCCAATCAGAGTTTTGTTGACATGAGAAAGAATCTGTGGACGTGTAAAGGAAGTGTTGTATGTGTAAAGGGTGTTGTATGTGGTAATCAACTTCATCCTTGCTTGATCAATTTCCATTATTTGTGTTTGCTCCTTTGATAGCAAGCTAATTTAGTGTGAAGAATAAAATGTGTAGTGGAAGAAATTATGCGGTGAGTTGTGGAAGAAATTAAGTGGTTTGGTATTCCATGTCCTGTTGCATGAAGGAAGATTTCCATAAGGGAAGAATTGTTGGCTCTGGGCCCTTCATACTAATCCATAGATGAGTTTTATGGTAGAGAAATTCCGCATGGTAAAGGAGGCCTATGCAGATAGTGATATAAATATTGTCTTTTTTTTATGGCCTAGTTTCTTTGGTTTGATTTGAGTAAAAGTTGATTTCGTCTTAAGAAAATAAAAGTAATTTTGTTTTTATGGTGGTGGTAACTTTGGTGTTGAATTTGAGTGGGAAGTGATTTTGGTTGAATTGAGTGGAAAGTTAATTTTAACCTATATTATATTGACGAATATAACGGTGATAGCGTGTTAACCCAAAAAGTGTTTATATATGAAGGTTCAACATGTTTATGTTGTGAAGATGAGATGTTATATAAATATTGTGATTGGGATCATAATTTGAATTATTGATTAATATAGAGTTTCTCTATTGGGTTCTAAAAGCCTAGATCATTTTGAAAAGATTTTAGTGTTTTTAAAGATGACAAATATCATGGTGGATTCATATATAAATGAATCAAATAAGTTACATGGGGAAAATTATGTCAATTGGAAGTTTAAGTTGCAGACATTGATGGAAAAATACAATGTTTGGTCGATTTCATGTGGAGATGAAGTAAAACTAGTTGCCTAGACAACGTTAGTTTAGGATTGGGAGCGACAAGAGACTAAAGCGAAGGTGCTCTTGAGGATGTCCATCAAGGAAAATATCATCCCACACATTAGGGAATGAAAAACATCCCATGAATCTTGGGAGACACTTAAAGGTTTGTATGAGACGACGAAAACAAACTATGTATTATTTTTGAAGAGTAAGCTTCTTTCAATTAAGACGAAGGAGAACGAAAATATCAATAACTTCCTTTATAGAATAAAAGAGTTGAAAGATAAGCTAGGAGATATTGGTGAGAAGATTTCTCATACTGACCTGGTCACTGTCACATTAAATGGCATGTTGGATGAATATAAATGTTCATTACTTGTCTTGCAGCTAGGGAAAACGCCCCTACTTTTGATGAATTGACTGGGATTCTTCTGCAAGAGGAGGAGCACAAAACGAATCTCTATAGAATATCTCACAATTCATTTTTGACATTGGTGGCGAAAGGGAACAATCCTACAAAGGAAAGCCATGGAGGAGAAATAAAAAAGGTAAGCCACATACAAAACCAGGTAATGGCAGGGCACCACCAAGCACAAACACAAGTGTGAAGAAAAATGAAGGATGCTTATACTGTGGTAAGTTTGGACATTATGCTAAAGATTGTAGGAGTAGGAAGTTTAATGAGTCCAAATATAACAAACAATTAGGAAATTTTGTTGATAAAGGTGTCAAAGTATGTGATGATTTCAAAAATCTCAAGTTGTTTGTTTATGATGCTGCTTTATCAGCAGACACTGATGATGTTAATGCCTAGTTTATTGATTTTGGTGCTTCAATCCATATGTCATGTAATAATAATTGGTTTGATACATATCATTAAAACATTAATGATGTTCATAAGATCTGTCTAGTTGATGATAGGTCACATGAAATTAAAGGGTATGGAGATGTATCTGTGACTTTACCTACTGGTGAGGTGAAACAAATCCATAATGTAATGTATGTGCCAGGCATGAAGAATAATTTAATTTCGGTATCCGCCATTGCATATCAAGATCTAAAAGTTGAATTTGTTAAGTCACAATGTATGGTGAAGGACATATAGGATCACTACAAAATCATTGCAAGAGGATCTAGAGTTGGAAGACTATATTAGCTTGATGTTACAAGGAGGGGTCATCAAGCGTTGGCATCCATAACTATGTCAATGGAAGATTTATGACATCAAATGTATGGACACCTAAACCATAATGATCTTATGATGCTTCAGAAGAAATAAATGGTAGAAGGTATTCCAATGTTTAAGAGTGGACATGTTGAATGTGAAGGATGTACATTAGGAAAACAACATAGAGAAGAGTTTATTATGCATATAGATAAAATAAAGTGATAAATTCTTGAACTAGTGCACACTGATGTTTGTGGACCCATGCAAACTAGATCTCTTGGAGGAGCATATTATTTCCTTATCTTTATTGATGATAGAACTAGATACACTTGGGTCTATTTTATGAGAAAGAAAAGTGATGTCTTTGAATATTTTAAAGAATTCAAGAATATGGTTGAAAAGAAAACAAGAAGGAGCATCAAGATTCTCAGGTTAGATCAAGGAGGGGAGTATGCGTCAGGGGCATTCATCAAGTATTGCAAAAATAATGGGATTCAATAGTAGTTTACAGTTCCACATACTCCTCAGCAAAATGGAGTAGTAGAGAGGAAAAATAGAACCTTGGTTGAGTGTGCTCGCAGTATGATAAAAGGTAAAAATATTTCTAATGGTTTTTGGGATGAAGCAATAAGTATTGTTGTATATCTAAAGAATAGGAGTCCTACAAAAAATTTAGAGAACAAAACACCTTTTGAATCTTTTTATGGATATAAACCAGAAGTGATTCACTTGATAATATTTGGGAGTAATGCATTTTCTCACATTCCAAAATAAGATAGAAGAAAGCTTGATGAAAAGGTAATCAAATGCATATTTATTGGTTATTGTACAAAATATAAAGCCTATAAAATGTTTGATCCTAACAATCATAAGGTGTTTGCAAGTAGAGATGTGTTGTTTCATGAAAATGAAGATGAAGTACGAAAAGCATATGGTTATGATATATGGAATCTACCTAAAGAAAACGAGGAAAGTGATAAATAAGAAGAAGAACAAGTCCAAGGAGAAGCTCCAACCATCGTAGATTCTACAAGTAGCTAGAGCACGCCTAGAATAGGTGAAGGAAATCCACAAAGAAGTGAAGAACTAAGGAGGACAACAAGACAATATAAGACTCCGATCAATTATAGAGACTATGCCTTAATAACTCAAGCTATGAATGTGGTAGAGCCCTTAAATTATGAGCAATATAAAGACCACAAAGAATGGATGGATGCCATGAATGAAGAATATGATTCTATAATTAAAAATAAAACATGAGAATTGACAAAATTGTCAGAGAATAAAACCCCCATAGAATCAAAATGGTTGTTCAAATATAAATTTAATGTTGATGGTAGTATAGAAAAATACAAATCTAGATTGGTTGCCATAGGTTATTCATAGAAAGAAGGGATAGATTATGAAGACACTTTTTCTACTGTAGAAAAAATGAATACTATTAGATTAATGATTGCATTGGCTACAAAGTATAATTGGAAGTTTCATCAGTTAGATGTCAAGTCAAAATTTTTGAATGGAGAATTAAAAGAAGAGGTTTATCTTGTTCAACGAGAGGGGTTTGTAAAGAAAGGGCAAGAGAATCTTGTATGCAAGTTGAAGAAAGCTTTATATGGACTTAAACAAGCACCTAGGTCTTGGTATGAGAAAATTGATACATTTTTCTTTCAACAAGGTTTTATAAAAAAGTAAAAGTGATCCCAATATATATTTCAAAAAATATAGAAATGGTCAAATTTCTTTGATTTCTCTATATGTGGATGATCTTATCATAACAGGAAGTGCTACTAGTTTGATTGAAGAGATCAAAAGAAATTTGTCACAACAGTTTGAAATGAAGGATCTTGGACATTTACATTATTGTTTAGGTCTTGAGGTATGGAGATAAAATGGTAAGACCTTAATCACACAAAGAAAATATACAAATGAGGTACTCAGGAGGTTTAACATGTAAACCAAATATCTACTCCATTAGAACAAAATGTTAAGCTCAACAATAACGATGACTCAAAACAAGTGGATGGTACTTTGTATTGACAATTGGTGGGAAGTATAAATTATCTCACCACAACTAGGAAATATATCACATATTTGGTTAGCATTCTTAGCCAATTTATGGATAAGCCTCATGAGAATCACTGGAAATCTACAAAGAGGGTCCTCTGATATTTGAAAGGGACTATTGATTTTGGTATTGAGTATACTAATGATTTTAATGTTGAGCTGACATGTTTCTCAGACTCTGATTGGGCAGGAGATCCAAATGATAGGAAGTCTACTATAGGATATGCATTCAGTATTGGATCAGGGATCGTGTCCTGGAGTAGTAAGAAACAACCAATTGTGTCTTTGTCATCCACTAAAGCTAAGTAAAAATCATTATGCATCGCCACTGTGAAGTAATTTGGCTAAGGAGGATACTTGAAGATGTTGGAGAAAATAAAAAAGTACCAACAATCATTCAATGTGACAACCAAAGTTCCATCAAACTGGAAAACAACCCAGTGTATCATGCTAGGTCAAAGCATATTGAGTCACATTATCATTTTGTAAGAGAAAAAATACAGTCAAATGAAATTTATGTATTGTATTGCAACACATATGATAATGTTGCAGATATATTTACAAAGCCTCTTGGAAAGGCTAAGTTTGTAATATGTAGAGATAAGATAGGTGTTGTAAAGGTTATTTAATTAAGGGGGATTGTTAGCAATTAATTAAACAACCAATCATCCTAGTAGTTGATAGAGATAAGCGTGCAGTAAATGCACCGACTGCACCAAATCCACTAACTTCTTGGAAGAACGAGAAACATCTAGAAGAAGTAATTCCAACCATTGATCTTGAAACCAATCAACGATGCAACTCATCTCACCATTGTATAAATACCAATTCATGTAATGTGATAGACAAGTTAGTGTGTGTTCATATCTGCATGTGTTTAACTGTATCTATTCTTCTCTGATTGGACTAAGGTAAGAATGGGATATTATGTGATAAACCCGTTTTTATTTTCCGGTGATCCAAAGAAAGGAAGCGTGAAAAATTATATTCCCTCTAGAGGCCAAATTTATGCATGTCAACTTAATATGTGATGCAATGTTTTTTACAATTCACTCCTCTAACAATTACTAATTACTACTTTGAAGTATAGGAGATTCAAGACAAAGATTATAATGTGAAGTATAGGAGATTCAAGACAAAGATTATATAATTATGTTGAAATATGTAGATGTTGAATATGTAACACATTAAGTATGTTTATTGATCAAAAGTGTGTGTATGTGATTTGAAAAACGAGTGAGTACTTACTCTACACAAGTTTTCAATCAAGAATCGTTTTCAGACGAATTATTTTCATAAGGATTAAAGGGCATATGAGTCCATTATTAATCATGCTTTTAAACAATAATACATAACACACATGAACTCAAAATGGAATAAGCATATGAAAAGACAAGAGAGTGACAACAAATGTTGGTAACAGAGTTCGCCCCTCCTGGGCTACGTCTCCGGACTCACTTCAATTGGAATATGGATCGCTTTCATTCCTTATTCAAAATATGTTGGGACCTTCTCATAAGTGATTACATGAGAGATGCCTTCTTATTCAATGAGGATTTAAGAAGATTGATCACACTGATATCTCTCCATACATCAAGAAGGACAATTCCTTACATGAATAAGTCTCTCAATGCTTATGAGTAGTAGCACTATGGCTCTCTAACTCCCCTCATTAATTCCTCATTACTCTCCCCCCCTACATAGGGCTCACATAAGGAATTATATAGTTTTTACTCACTCTCTCTTAAAAAAGAGCATTAATTCCTAGATCCACAATAATAGGATCTAATTACAAAAGAGGAAAAACAAGATCCATAAATGTAGGATCTCAAACTATATTCAAGCACATAATGGGAAAAGTCTCAAAACCACCCAAGACTCTTCATCCATGCCCTTTATTCTCTCCACCTATAATTGAGAATAATGGAAAATTGGCGTGAGGTGGTTTCTCACATAAAAACCAATTTCCGAAATTATAATTTAATGATAAATACGTGAGTCTGATTTCCCTCACAAATATTAATCATTTTACATCAAAAGTGAATAATAATGTATGAGTTTTTCCAAAATTTCATAAAGCATAATTAAATGCATGAGCACCTCATAAAAGCATAAAAGAAATGCATGATACATTCTCACAAAGCATTTATAAAACACATGAGAAAATAAAACTCAAAAACATATAAGTTTACCCTTTCACCACTTTGACACCAATTTCAACTCAACATGGCGAGGAAAGTAAAATTCCTTCCCATGTGTGGAGATCCACCCGGATCAGTATGACTCAAGATAAATGTGTAGGAAGAAACATTTGATCATACATATTACTATTGTGGATATTTGTAGTCCTAGGTAGCAACTTTGGAATGTATAAGGGCACTTGATGATGGTCTAAAAATGGTAATGGACTGTTGATGAATGGACTTACACATGAACATGCTCACATTTTGATGCACATGTTAGTGATTTTGTAGAATCAACCACCACAAAGGTTGCTAACTCAAGGATAACTAGTTGTTCTTAACAACGAGTGCTCATTCCTAAGAATATGTGCATACTGTAGGAATTCCCATGCGTTCATGTAATGTTAATTTGGGAAAAGGGCCAAAACCAGTTCATTGTTACCAATAGACCACAATCAGCCTTTTAATATTTCTTGAGCAAATTGAGGAGCTAGATTTCTCTTATTAAAAAAATAAAAAGAAAAAAAAAATCTCTTATTAAAATGCAACATACTTAACTAACATTGAACGTGCACCTCTAGAAAAATCAAACCTGACATAAGCACTTGAAGACAAACCAAACCAATAAATATAAACATTAAAATTGATGAAGGGTTGAGGTCACTAAGAGCCCTTATAAAATACTTAAGAAATACCAAAGTACCAAAGAACCCTCACGAATTTCACTAGCCACATCCCTAAATACCATTTTTACTTCTATTGCAAATGACCAAGGCTAGGTTGCACACATTTCGAATTACATGGATATAATTTTTGACTATTTAAGGATAGGTCTAGATAAAAACCAAGTCAAAGACCTCAAAATTTCAAAACAAGACTTGATGACAGTGTTTATTGACTTGAGAACTGGAACACAACCTCTAGTCATAAAGAAATGCATTTGTATGGATTGGTGCACCTACCAACTATTTGTGGAAAATTAGATGGATAGATGGTTCATGGTATTTGACAAACCTCCCTACAATAATAGGGAGGTACCTTTGTATTTCCTTAAAAAATTATGGGATGAGTTTTTTTTTAGGTCACAATGTCAACTATTTTAATATTAGTGAATTCCATGGGGTGGATCATGGGTCCACATAGGATCAAGAAAATGTGAGGCATAACCCATTGATGGGTTCTCATCCTCTTAAGTGAAGGTATAACCCCCTTACCCAACATCCTTCCATATAAGAGAGAATTAGCCAAGGCCCAATCAACCTTATCCTCCTGGACATGTAGCCTAGTGCAACATAGCAGGGGGGGGAGGTAGATTCTTCAAACCTTGCAACATATTTTGGCTAGGAAATGCAACATAGAGAGAGAGAGAGA
>ML781335.1:520558-569277 GCA_009831015.1 Picea engelmannii
TTGTTGTCCTCGAATAGTAGACCCTAAACACCTGCAAATGCATCACTGATGCAACAATAGTAGTATCTTTCTAATTTGGTGTACACATTCGAGATAATTTATGTCATACTAAAATTTAATTTATAACAATTTTTTGGGTACACGTTAAAATACAATTTATATCATATTAAAATATATCATTAGCTTGATATTCCACCTATCTCCTTTGTCTCCCCTTGTCCTCTATGTGGCCTAATGCCATGCCATCCTTCAATATTGTTAGTCTACCTATTTAGAGCTATTCAAGGTAGCATAAGGCCTCTTACTAGGAGTTGTGATACTAGCTTTCAGAAGTTCCTCCACAAGCCTTTCAATATTGGGATACATAAGATTGCAATACCAACAGGGGTGCACCATTATCGGGCCTTTGGTTTCAAATCAATAACATGTTCCATTCCCCTCTTGGGTGGATGTTTTCATGTGTGTAATATCTTGGTGAAAAAACGTTGCATGGTTGCATGGTGACATTCTTGGTGACAAAACATTTGTTGTGGTGATTGTGTTAGGGAAAATCTAGTAGTGTGTACAATTTTGAGTTGAAAGTTCATATTAGTGGGAAGACAAAGTGTTTATGCTTGATTGATGTGCCTACCTGTGCATGTGTTTTTTAAGATTAAGAACAGCGTGGACCTCTACATGAGGTTTGATATTTTTTGAATGAATGAAGGTAAGAATGAGGAAATTGATGTGATAATCCTATTATTATTTGACTGATGATCCAAAGAAAGGAAGCGTGCAAAGTATAGTGGCTTTGGAGGCCAAATTTATGCATTTCAACTTAATATGTGATGCAATGCTTGTTAGAATTGATTCCAATTACTAGTGAACTATAGGAGATTCAAGACAAATATTAGAGAATGATGTCAAAGATATAAGACATCAAGTATGTGCATGACTAGAGAAACAAGGAGAAAGAAACATTTGATCATACGTATTATTACTCTTGTGAATATTTTGTATCCCTGTGTAGAAACTTTATACTGTATAATGGCACTAGAATGAAGGTTATGGTTGAAGAAGTGGCAATAAGATGTGTAGGAATGCACTCACACATGCACATTCTCACATTCTTAGAAACACACACACATTCGTGAGTTTACAGTTTCAATTCTCCCCAAATCACCACAGAGGCTTCCAACTCAACGCCAACTAGTTGTTCTTAACAACATGTGATCATTACTAAGAACATGTGCATGCTCTAGGAATTCCCAGGAATTCTTGTAATGTTAATTTGGGAAAAGTACCATGACCAGTCCATTGTCACAAAAAAACACACTCCACATTTTAGGATTTCTTGAGAAAATTGAGGAGCTAGATTTGAGGAGAGCTTTACAAATCATTGCAAGACTCTACTCACATGGTTATTGATAAGTAAGTATTTCATTGAATTTTATTGTTTTAGTATTTCATAATTTTTATAAATTATAAAGAGAAAAAAAATTCCCTTATTAAAATGAAACATACTTAATTGACATGGAGCTTTCACTTGGAGGAAACCCAAACCCAACATCACCACATGAAGACAAACCAAACCCCACCCTAGAACCATAAAATACAAACACTGAAATTGATGCAGGGTTGAGATCACTAAGAATCCTTATAGAAGAGTTAAGAAATACTAGAGAAACCTCACGACTTTCACTAGCCACATCTTTAAATAGCATTGTTACTTATATTGCAAATTCTCAAGGCTAGTTTACACACATTTCTATTTACAAGGCTAGAATGTTTAACTATTTAAGGATGGGTCTAGATAAAAACCAAGTTACATACCTCAACATTTCAAAGAAAGACTTGATGACATTGTTTATTAACTGAAGAATCAGAACACAACCTCTAGTCACAAAGAAACACATTTGTATGGACTGCCACCTATCAAATATTTGTAGACAATTGGATGGATAGATTGTTCATGGTATTTGACAAAACACCATGCAATAAGAGAGATGTTCCTTTGTATTTCCTTAGGAAATTATGGGTTGAGTTTGTTTTAAGTCAATACGTCAACTAATTTGACATTAGTGAATTCCAGGGGGTGGGTCATGGGTCCACACAAGATAAAAAAAAAATTAAGCATGACCCATTACTAGGTTTGTATACTCCTAGAAGAAGGTCTAACCCCACTACCCAACATCCTCCCATAGAAGAGAGCATAAGTGAGTGTAATATATATATATATATATATATATATATATATATATATATTATTAAATAATAATTAATAAGTAATAATTAGTAATAATGAAAGGGCGCGTCTCAAAGGACATGACAATTAATGAAAGGGCATTCCCACCTAGGTATATATAGGAGGCCCTCATTTGTAATAAATCATATTATCTCATACTATATCTCATATTCATATTCATATTCTTATATTTATTTATTTAATGATCCACATGGATTTCTTCGTATTGTTCCAAATATTTTGGATGCCAGACTGGTTCACTACATTTGGTATCGGAGAAATTTTAATCTTGGCCTTTGACCACCAAAATTTAGTCAAATTTCATTGCCTTTGGATTAAAACCTTTGCTCTTTGGTCAAACTAAAATTGGGTGGGTCTTTGACAAACATTTTCCTTTGGCCATTTAAAATTCTAAATTACATTGAATAAAAATTAGTCCATTCAATTTGAAGAAACCAGAAATCAAGGAAACAAAAGATCAAAAAAATTGTGTTAATTACAGCTCCGCCAAATTATGTCCATACAACTACAAATAATGTCAGATTGAATATTCAACGTATGTACAATTGTAATCAATAATTACATAATGTCGTATGAATTAATTAATTAAATGTGGTACTATTGCAACCTCATTTTTCTATATTTTTGTACACATTAATTACACAATACGTCCTCCATACCACTTGCAGTCATACACAACCATCGATTTTTGTTGTTTCCCATACAATATGCCTTCACACACATCACAATTATACAGATCAGTGTTATATCGATTTTGTTGTACATCTGTCGACTGTATTGTTGTGTCCGTATAAATTGAATCAATTAAAGATATGTATTATCTATACAATTCAACATATTTTATAAGGGTATAGTCATTAATCAAATTGATCAAACTACCGTATGATTTCTCAGCAAAATTACAGAACCATATAGAACTTACAGAAAATATGTATTGAAAATTTACATCATGTCCATACAAACCATATGGTCATGTCCATATGACATCCAAAAAATTAATTCAGATGTACCATCAATTGATTAATTAGTAATTCTAGATTATATTTAAAGAAGAAAAAAAACAGCGACCGAAGAATTTCAAGGTTTTAAAAGAAATTGTAAAAGCAAAATACAAATATTGCATTTCACGGTTCTCAATTCTAATTAGAATTATAAAAAGAGGTTATGTCAAAATCCAAAATACGTAATAAAAAAAAACGGTATTTAAAGGCTCCTAAGGTATTTAAAAATTCTTAATAAGTAAAGAGGAATGTGTGTGTGTGTGTGTGTGCGCACGCACGCACCAAGAAAAGTGAAGGTATTTAAAAAGAGAAAAGGGTTATCAATGAAGTATTTTTTCAAAGAAGTGCATAATTCATTATAAAAAATGTTGGACTTTCATACCTGGCACATCCATTTTAATTATCGAAAGGAGTATTATAAAAATAATTATAAGGCCATTTCAAAGTTAAAAAATGGAAAATTCTAAAATGAAAAAAGGAATGTTTTCTTATGAAGGTTGTTACATTTGATGTTACATGTTAATTACAATAAATGAGAGTATTCAAGGAAGAGAGGTTAACATCATTCTCAACATGTACCATGATGAAAATAACATTAATATCGATTTAGCAAATCAATTATTAATTTCAGAGTAAAATATAATTGAAAAGGAATATATTCTTTGCAAGAAATAATATGAAATTAAGGACTTGCAAGTAATAATGGATGAATATGAATATATATCTCAATTCAATGTTACAATTGTGTTTGAAAAATAGTTTGACATAATTCTTAGTTTACCCTAGTTTAAAAAAATAGGTACCTTCATCAAAAGACTTGAAAGACATCTCAAAGGTGATCCTTTAGGAAAATCAATGGTCAACATCAAAGGTACAAAAATAATATGACAGAGTTGTTGCATATAAAAATGAAAACATTTCTCATTTAAAAGAACACAGTAAAAAACTATGTAATCAGATCAAGAAGTCAAAGAATTCAAAACAAAGAGTTCAAAAGTTGCAACAAGAAAATCAATATCTTGGAAATAAATTATTAGAAATACATGAAGATAATTCTCGTTTAAAGAATCTAAGTCAAAGGTTGTTGAAACAAATCAGAATGTTGAAAGAGGAGAAACTTGAAAATCCAAACATTGAAGAAGTTGACAAATCATAAAATGAAGATCTTACATGCTTAAAGAATCATAATCAAAACCTACTTACGCAAATCAAGAAGCTTAAAAATTAAAATAAATCATTGGAGAATAAGTTAGAACAATTTATCGAGAAGGAAGAATCAAAATCTTTAGGCCTTAAAACCCAAGTTGTGGAGAAAGGAACAAATACAAATCTAGTGGATATCACAAATAAAAAATATTCCAATCTAGTTGGAGAAAATGAGTACACACGATGGAAGTTACAGGTGTACTTACTAATATAAATGCAACTATCAACAAACTAGTGCAGGAAGAAGATGAAACATCAAAAGTAAATCATGAGAACACTACAGGTACAATAAAGGGAATTCACATTTCAGGAATACTTTATAGACATACCAATCACAAGAGAAGACACTTTAACCAGTAAAAATATGAACATCGCTCAGAAGGAAAACAATTATCCTATTGTTCAACGAATGTTAATGTCAATACGATTGAATATCATAAATACAATTCATCTTGGAAATCCGATAGGTGCAATGTTTTTCAAAGAATTGAATTAGGATGGTCAGATCCTTTTACAGTTCGAAGATTTTTCTTAGCACTCAGGTTCATATTGTCTCGTATCATCAAGTATGACAACAACAAGAGAAAAGTATGATGCAAAGTCATTACAAGCCAAAGAAAAAGACATAAAGCCTTCCATAAATATGCTTTGAGGACAAATAATTTCAAAAGGGGAAGGAAATGTAACAAATATAAATATAATTAAATAATAAGTAATAAGTAATAATTAGTAATAATGAAAGGACATGATTATTAATGAAAGGGAATTCCCACCTAGGTATATATGCAAGGCCCTCATTCGTAATCAATCATATTATCTCATATTCATATTCTTATATATATTTTTTTGCACAGGGGAAGACCCAGGGTTCAACACTTCAACAACGCACCAACACAACCCTAACTACCGACCCTTTCGGAAACACCTACGAAGCAGATGAAGTCTCACCCGAGGTAGAGTTAGGGGGGGTTGCAGGAATCAAGTGTATACAACCTAGCTGGGACACATATCTTGTGATCACAATACTTAACCAAGAACTTAGCTAACAATATGCATTAGTTATTAACTTCCATTCACATCATAGATTAAAATCTAAATATAGAACAATGCTATTATAAACAGATCAATCACTTCTAATCACTTATCATAATCTCATATCTAACATTCATTCTCATCATTAAGCACTACACTACTACATAAGATGCATTCATCAAACAACACTAAACAAATAACCATATAAACAACATCAATCACATCACACAAAGCACATAACACATGATATACATGGTTCACCCTAATGTGGGGCTACATCCACCAATCTTCTTCTATTCTATTAGTATTCTTCAATCTTATTATAGGCATAGAGCCACAAAACCACTCCGTAGAGGACAAGAGATCTTCCCACACCTCGTCAGATCCTCCTTCCCCGAGCTAGGTCAAAGCACAAAGCCTTATACAGTCTACACACAAATCCCTAAAAGACGCTTGCACTTAGCTCTGCAAGCCTTAACACATCTTCCTGTACATAACTAACACTAGCACTAAGCCATTGGCTTATCACTGAATCCTTCTTACATCACCTAGATACTTATTTATACATTACAAAAAGGGCCTAAACATGGGTAAGACCCATGGGCCGACATCCCATACCTGTTACATAAACCCTAAAACCCAAAAATCCTGTAAAAAGGGTAGAATCCTACGATATCCACTTTGCCTGGGCGCTTTGTCTTCGACCAGCTTGTCGAAGTCCCAAAATTGGTCAAACACAACCAAGGTTCTCCCAAAACTTGGTCGAGGGCCAACGGGTCCCCAACACTCACCTGTGATTCATCCTAAGTCACTCTGATCTGGGAAACATTGGTTTGAAGGCCTCGAGCTTAGTTCGAGCTACCTCGACTTGCTGATTCGCCAGAGCTTCCTGCTCGAAGAACTTCTGGATGACTTTCTCAGTGACAGGCCCTTCCAGGCGTTGTTCCATTGTTGCAACCACCTGTTCCAGTTGTGATCCTTGTCCCTTGATCTCTTCAAAGAGGGTGAAGGCTTCGTACTTCATTGGATGGAGTCTCTATGTCACCTCCATCACTCTGCTCTGGATGGCAGTGACCTATTGCTACACTGCACATTGCTCCTGTGATCTCTTCATCTTATCAACAGTCGTAAGCTGCTTCAGCTGTGCTTGCATAGTCGATACCTATTGCTTCTCCTCCTAGAGCTATGACTCCAATCTCCTGAGCTCTGGGTCTTATGCAAGGCACTCATAGGTCTGTGCACTTCAATCACTGAGTTGTTTTCATTCTACGACTAATGCTCTGATTATTTCTACTGCGCTCCTGGCAATTTATTCCCTCTAATCTCGCACTTCCTACGGAGTGCTCGACACTTCTTGTAGTTATAACTCTGCTGCTCTTGCTTGAAGAGACTTCAACGAGCTTCCCCACTTGGATATCGGCTTTCTCTTCTTCTATCTGAGCCAATCCCGACATAGAGAGAAGTTCTCTAATTACTGCCTCCTTAACCAGAGTTTGCTCCGTGAGTAGCTGGTCTTTTTCTCTCTGTATCTGCTCTCAGTCCTCCTCAAACTTCACTCTAATATCCTCTTTTTCTTATTGCACAACCCAAAGTTTCTCTAGGGATTCCTCCTTTGCTTACTTCAAGGCTTCTGTGGCCTGTTCTTTTTCTTCTTCGACTCGGTGAAAGATATCTTCTTTCGCATCTGCTATCCTTCGCAGTTGGGTGGGTTCATATCACAATTCTACACCTTCTGATGATGATGGTGCATTAGAAACTGCATGAATCGAATAGAGAGCTTGTTGTACCCCTTTCACCTCTGCCTCGATTATTTCATACATTGTCTCATGATTTTCTTTGTTTTGATGCAAGATATCCTCCGAAGCATCTGCTACATTTGCAATGATGAGGTCAAGATCATCCACTGTGAGCACATTCTATGATGAAGTCTTATTGGCTTGGGACTTCTTCCGCACTAAGGGTTTCTTTGGAGAAAACTTCCTTTTCTTTGATGTCTCATCTTCTATAGGGGGATCCTTAGGCGGTGTTACTTTTCCCTTGTCTTGCTTGTCTGCTTCCCCTTCCTCCTCTTGGTTTACTTCGTTGCCTCCTCCTCCTTTAGGTGAATCAAACGTAGTTTCCTCCATTGTGTTGTCCTTATCCTGACTGTCGACGTTCTGTACTTCCTCCTTTTTCTTCTTCTTGCCACTTCCCTGTCCATCATACTTCATCTGGGTGACCAATGGGCTTTCGATGATGTCAGGGTCGGAGAGCTCAGCAGCCTCCACTGGTACAAGGAATTCGGCTGGCCATTCCTTGGTTATCTCCTCCATATCTTCCTCAGTCAACTTATATTATGACTGTAAATCCTCCTTTCTTACATCATTGTGCACAGTGATGTCTATAAAGTGTTAGTCTACGCAGAATTTCATGAGTGGCCTGAACCTATGGAGTGTATTTGGCATCATCTGGGGAAAGGATTCAATGACCCTATTGAGTTGTAAGTAATAGGTGTGGAACACCGCATTTGACTGCCATTGCTTCACCATGTCGCTCAAATACCACAAGGTGGTGAACCTCATGACCAGTGGTTACGATGGATCGACTTCAGGGAATGTCTCTCCCTCTGGCATCTCCCAAGCGAAAAAGGCAATGAGGATCAACAACCAGCTGAAGTGGAGCTCATAGCCTTGGTCTTGTGCTTCACGATAGTCTTTTTCCAATTCATTGACGAGGTAGCTTGCCCAATTCATCAACATCCCTTCGACGCACTTCCCTGCGAGGTCGACTATGAACCCCGTGACTTGCGTTGGATGATTCTTCCTAATGAGATTATCCGTGATCAACTAACAAGCTAGGTGCACCGTGCCATCTTGGATGGAGGCTACCTTGTATCCTCACTTCCCCTTCTCTACATCGCCATATGTGTCCTTAATTTGCTGTGCCAGTGACCAATATGATGTCTTTCCTGGGTAGAATTTATGAGGGTCTGGTCCCTACATGCTTAGTCCAGTAATGAGGTGGATCAACGCCAAATCCACAGTGATGCACCTATCCACCCACAAATAGCCTCCATGGTAGTAGGAGAGGAGGAGTTTAACGCACGCGTTAACCTCTTGATGTCTGCCGAAGTGGGGGATCTTCATCATGTTTAATATCGTGGACCTCGCGATATATTTAATCCATGGTTGGGGAACTATCTTTGGATTCTTCCCAGTCATATTTGTCAGGTACCTCTGTGGTGCGTGCATCGCATAATTCTTATTGCCTCCCAGATTGTAATCATTGATCTTGAGAGATGGGATTAGTCCCAGCTGTGGTCCTACTGCACGTATCCCCTTTGAGAGGTACGCAGTAATGAGAGTGTACTTGAAGTCTCTCGAAACATTGTCACGACTAATCGTGCCAGCCAGAGGCAGGATTTAGTTAGGCAAGACTGACGGGATCAACTTCGTGTTCGCTAGGTCATTGCAGTTCTTGCTTCTTTTCTTTGTCACAGTCAGGGATGGCCCAGATCGAATTCCATTCGAGGGAGATTCTTGCAATCCTCCCGTCAATGACGCATGTACTCCTGTGGACATGACCTTCTAAACCATAAGGTCTATTAGGATCTCCTTTATATACTTCTCTATTGCACTACGTTCGCCCGACATATACACTCGTAATCAGATATCTCGGTTTAGGCGATCAAACATTCAAAGTAAGATAAATGGGTGGCAAGGTCTCAAAAGCACAGCGCAGTAGAAATCAGTTCTCTGTTTGCTCAGGAAATCACAGTTTGCAAAAAGTGGTCTCGGTGCAGTGTCCGATGGGATAAATAAGCAATGGCGTAATGGACTTCTCCAATGGGTAGGAATGCCTCAATCAATACGATTCCATCTATTGTGGCGCAGTACCAATAGTCCAATGGCTATCTTTCTGGCAATAACTGCATTTCTAACCATTCTTGAGTGTCGATCTAATGGTCAGGACACCTCCAATGGTCATCTATATTCACCATGGTGAAGTTCCATTCTACGTTGTTCTGCTATTTCGGCGAGGTTCAGGTTCTGTAAGCCTTCCTTCCATGAATTTGTCTCTGGAATTTCCTGCAATCTTTCTAACCTTGATTTCTTCTTACTAAGTGTTTTGGCCTTCTTTCCCATGATTGTATTCTTTGAATTCCTCTTTCCATTCTTATTCTTATTTTCTCTTAGCGTAGTAACTTTGCACTGTTGAGGATCTTTCAAATGGTTCAGAGGTAATACCTCTTCACATGTGACTTCTGGGGTGGGTGCTCTTCTGTCTTGTATGGGTATGATTTTCAAGCCTTCCTGCATTCTGGTGACTTCGACAACTAAGTTTCTGGCCCTCATTTGCTTCGACTTGTCCTCTTGTTCTTCTATTAAGCGTGTTATTCTCCTAGCCATGAAATCCCTTAGTTATTTATTTTTTTGTTCTGTAGCTTCTTCGTCTACTTTCCTTCAGATCTGATCCTTTTCAATCCAGGTTTTTCCTAACAAAAGCGCAAAAGGGGCGTTGTTCTCAACAAACTTAATGACTTCAAATTCTTCCTCTGTCGACGTTCCAGGAGAAATCGTAGGTACATTAGTAACTCTTCCACATAGGGTTATCATATTTCCTTTAAGCAATCCTATCTTTGTTAATGAGGGAATAATAACAGGCTTTCAAATTTCCTAAGTACTTTCTGGCATAAGATTCACATGTGTTTCCTCATCCAAAACACAGTCTATGTCAAAGTCTCCTATTCTTGTTTCAATGCACTCCTTATCCTTTAATATCTTTGGTAAATTGATGTCTCTGTGATCGTTTAGTGTTTCTTTCAGCTGTAACAACATAGTCTTTGATTCGTTCTATTTTTCTAACATATCCTTAGTTTCTTGACCTTCTTCAAGGTTTTCTTGTCTCATGTTCATATTTTCAACTTTAGCAATCATTCTAGGGCAATCCAAAACTTCATGATGAACAACTTTACAAAAGAGAGAAATAGGACCTATACCAGGGCATTCCTTAGCAAGATGTCTCGATCTTCTGTAATTATAACATAATGTCAATCCTCTCTTTCTCTTAAACGATCCCCAACCTTTTTTGTACTATGCACTGGGATCACAATGAGGGACCTACAATCTACAAAAATAGTTTCTAGGTTCCTGCATCCACTTGTTAGTCCAAATTTCTTTTCTATGCATAGGAATAACACATCTTTCACTATTTCTATCAAATCTAGTTAGATCAAATATTATTTCTTCTAGTTTTTCCCTAGTTTTCATACTAGGACCAAATCTATCAAACATACCTAGATCCATACTTTCGAAGAAAAAATTTCCACTTATCTTACCTTTATCATAGCACAAAGATTTAATATCTTACGTATTTTCTTCAGATCAAACTTCTCTTCTTAGCACATATCTTCACAAGTCAAGTAGAATACTACACACTACAACAAAAAATCTACACACAAAGCTTTCTCTTTTCCTCTATTCCCAACAATCATAGTTTCATGTCCCGACAACGAAACCATTTGTTGGCATAGGAGTAGACCCAGGGTTCAACGCTTCAAAATTGCACCAACAAAACGCTAACTTCCATCCCTTTCGACAACACCTGCGAAGCAGATGAAGTCTCACCCGAGGTAGAGGTAGGGGGGGTTGCAGGACTCAAGTGTCTACAACCTAGTTAGGACATAGATCTGTGATCACAATACTTAACCAAGCACTGAGCTAACAATATGAATTAGTTATTAACTTCCATTCACATCACAGATTAAACTCTAAATACAGAACAATGTTGTAATAAACAAATTAATCACTTCTAAGAACTTAGCATAATCTCAAATCTAACATTCATTCTCATCATTAAGCACTAAGATACTACATAAGATGCATTCCTCAAACAACACTAAACAAATAACCATATAAACAACATCAATCACATCACACAAAGAACATAACACATGATATACGCGGTTCACCCCAGTGTGGGGCTACGTCCACCAATATTCTTCTCTTCTATTAGTCTTGTTCAATCTTCTTACAGGCACAGAGCCAGAAAACCACTTCGCAGAGGATAGGAGTTCTGCGCGCACCTCACCAGATCCTCCTTCCCTGAGTTAGGTCAAAGCAAAAAGCCTTACATAGTTTGCACACAAAGCCCTACAAAATGCTTGCACTTAGCTATGCAAGCCTTAACACATCTTCTTGCACATAGCTAACACTAGCACTAAGCCATCGGATTACAACTGACTCCTTCTTACATCGCCTAGCTACTTATTTATACATTACAAAAAGGGCCTAAACATGGGTAAGACCCATGGGCCGACATCCCATACGCATTACATAAACCATAAAACCCAAAAATCCCACAAAAAGGGAGGAATCCCACGATCTCCGCTTCGCCTGGGCACTCCATCTTTGACCAGCCTATTGAAGTCCCAAAATTGGTCAAACACGACCAAGGTTCTCCCAAAACTTGGTCGAGGGCCAACAATATTTATTTAATTATCCACATGGATTTCTTTGTATTGTTCCATATATTTTTGGTGTGTGCAATCTAAACCAAACTAGTTCACTATAGCTAGACCCAGTAATCCATATCCGCTTAACCTATAGCCTTGTGAAGCATAGAGCATTCATAGAATTATCCTTCCAGGAGGGACCTTTAGGTGATGTTGGGGGAGGGTTTAAGCCTTTAGACCCCACAACAAAGTATGGCTAGGAGATGCCACCTGGATAGACTAAGAGTTTCCATCCTAGTTCATGTGACCCTCACATATGCTTTAGTAGGGGTAAGACCAGTTATAAGAAAATGGAGAACACTAGACATGAAATTCATGAAGGAGGTTAGTATCTTGATCATCTCTTTGTTCTTCATTGATTATATGGTTGAGTGATTTTGGAATATTCATCAATACTAAGAGTGGGGGGTGAATCAATATTAAGCACTTTTTACCATTTTTAAACTTAAGCACATCGTGTAAAAATTAACTATTAACAATGCCATTCATCATCACAAAAGAAAAAAGAAAAAAACATACACATGACACAATGATTTTTACGTGGAAACCCAAACGGGAGAAAACCAAATAATTATTTTCTTATATCATGTTAAGATTACATTCATAGGAAGTTGTTGGCACACATTTGTAAGACAATAGGTTCAAGTTATCTAACCAACAAAACCCTTCACACGCCATCCCTTTCGACATCACCTACATGCAATTGAAGTCTCACCTGAGGCATCTATTAGGGCTGTAGGAACCAAGTTTCTACAAGAACGAGGGGATGGGAGGCAATCATCATATTAATTCTTACTTATTTACTATGTGCACATTATCCTGTGTCTGTTATTCCTTTGTTATCTCCTCAAATAAATCACTTGAGATTTTGCATTTTAGGTGATAGGGAGTCTTTTAAGAAGGTACTTTTAAAATTTTTAAAGGTTCATTTCTCAAAGCTTTACCCATGTAATAAAGTTTAAATAAAATTTTGTTTAGTTTTTGTTTGATCTAATTCAAATCTCAGGTTTCGGTGGCTTAGGCAAACATATCAATTATTCATTAGCCACAAAAAACCTTAGATTTCAGAAGCTTAAATAAAGGAATCTAGGGCCATTTTAGCCACCGAAATCGTTGAAGCGGGGAAAGACCTAGCACGTCCTATCACACATTTCAACCGATAGGTTCAACGTTTCCATGATTGCACAAGCCACCAAAGGACTGGAGGAAGAACTGTTCACGACCGGAAGCTGATCCCTCTGTGATATAAGTGAATCTCTCCAGATTGCTATATCATTAAGCCATGTGCTTATGTACTCTCCATTTATTTCAGTTATTCGCCATGACTGCTGCAAATCATCAACCATTTCTCCGCACTCCTTGCAATCAGTGCCGCGTTCAAAATCTCACCTTATTTATCTCAATGTTATCACAGCCGAGCTGATTTTCTCTAAGTCTACATAGTGTAACTCTTCCTGAAATCTTCTCCTTCCATCGCAGGTGTGCGAAAACGTCGTGGAAAATGAAGAAAGGAACGTAAACCCTGAGGAAGGAGCTCAATGATATCGGTTACCTGGAATCACACCTAGAGGTATGTCAAATGTTCAAGGATGCAAGGTGTTACAATTTTTGCAAAAAATTATAGAGTTTTCATCAGTAGGTGGCAGAGGCCTTCACTCTCAATTTCAATGGAAAGAAATAAATCATCGGCCGGGATGAATTCAAGATTGATGAAGCCCTCATAGCCGAAGTGACAGAGCTTCCCACGACTGGAGAGAAATGGTTTAAAACCACTGTTATTAAGAATGTTGAATTCAGGACCTATTTAAAACCAGAACACAGGGGTTTGATATGGAAGAAAGATATTCCTGTATCTTTCCTTGAAGAGAAATGGCAACAGTTATTGAAAGCTATAATGGTTTATATAACCTGTGAAGGGAGATACAACAGGGTGATGATTTACCATTTTAAACTTATAAACCATTTGACTGGTAGAAACCCACTCAATCTTCCTTATTTCCTCCACCGAAGCTTATCCAAGATGGCTCATCAAGTCAAGGCCAAACCTAGTCAAGTTGTAGGTAGATTATCCCACCATAGTTTAATCAAATTGTTGGTTTGTGAGCTGTTGCAAAGAAAAGGTAAAGAGTGGAATTAATTCTTACTCTAGAATGATTTCCAGACTGAGGCTCAGCCAGAGGGAAAAAATATTCCCCATTCTAAGAAATCCTCCACTCCCAGAAGTGGAAAGAGGAGGAGGAGAGATATCTCTCCAACCCTAGTCAATCAACCCTCTCCTTCCTCTAAGATGGGAGAAACTAAGAATAAATTGAATTTCAACAGTGAAGAAGAAGAGGCCAAAGAATCCCCAGTGAACAAAAACATTCTTAATCTTCCTTACACAGACTCAGAGAATGAAGAACAACCATTTGAAACAAGGCATGAAGATTCAGTTACCACAGGGCGTGACAGTTCTGTTTTTGTGGATATATACACAGAAAGTTATGAGAATATTCCATCTCCTACACCCCGAGAAGAACAAGAACCACAAATTGCATATGCCTCATCTAGCAAACGAGTGAAACAGATTAAATCAAAATAAATCAAGAAGCTTAAGAAGAAGCAAACTAAGAAAGAAGTGCTGGAAAGGGTAATAAAAACCAGGTATGAAACTCTATCAAAAAAAGTTGCAGAAAGCAACTCAGCTTTGGAAATATTAGCCCATGAAAGAATAAAGGAGAAGAAAAAGAAAAAAAAGATTGTAAAGGACTACAACAACTTATGGAGAGTAGCTCAGGGTTTGAAGAAAAAGGTCAAGGCTTTGAGGAAAAAAGCAATGTGTTCAAAACACCAGGTTCATGCTTCTCTTGAGATCCTTCCAGAGGTGACAGTTAAGTGCAATGAACGAGATGCAACCAGTAACCCTACAAATTTTGAGCAAGATACAGAAGCCTAAAAGGATCAGTCCTGAGGTGTTTTTGAGCTAAGACAAGGGTATTTTTGAAATTTTGATAATATTAGGTTTCGGTGGCTTAGGTGAACATATCGATTGTTCATTAGCCACTAAAAGTAGAACTTTCTGTATCTAATTGGCCCAAATTCTATTTACTCTAGCTACCGAAAGCACTGATAATGCAGAAAGCTAATGTTTTTGCACAGGTCCAAGTTTTTCTTGTTCAAAATCCTAAAAAATGGTTCCAATCGATGGAAGATAATTAATGACATCTTTATCAAGAGTTTGTTTTGGTTTTGGAGATGCTTTAAAAGACAGAAAAGGTAAACAACGGTTAGCTATTGTTAAGGATATAAGATTGTTTGACTGTCAACATGTGTCAAGTTCAACTCCTCCCATATCACATAAGATCCAGTAGCCTCGGAAGGCTCACTACAGCTACCAAGAATCTGAAGAACATAAAGATCAATTGAAAAGTTGAATTGATCTAGTCTACTTGGGCCAGTTATTGATTTCCTATTTTTGGCAAAATTCGATCTAGTAATCTAGGATCTGGAAGCTGTTTGTAAAAGTCTATAAAGCCAAGAACATTTGATGACCACATGGTTCGATTTTGAGTTCTATAATCTACTGTTATTGTAAAAAGACACTTTCTTTAATATATTAAGCCTGCAAGCTTCTTTCATTTGTTATTGTCAGACTCTCCTTCATATTTGTCTATGCATATGAGTTCAAATCATTCTTTTGTCTATGTTTAATGGTCCCATGGTAACTGTCATATTACTTTTGACTATTAAGAAAGAATCATAAGCATCTTTGGCTAGTTTGTTGACCCATCATATATATTGTCTATGTATGTTATGGTTAACTGATTGGTTTTCTTATCCATTTGTTTTACAAACCTATTTGATAATAGCCCCCGAAGGCCTTGTATTGCATGAATATAGCTAGACTGTCTTGAAGATACAATCCAATGATTAAGATATTCATATTGATCCAAATCCACACCTATTATTGAGAAAATAGTTACCAAAAAGATTGAGTTACTAGGCATCTCTGATATATAGCCTAGGAGAGTTTCCTGGAGTGGTAACAAATTGGCATTGTTGCTGAGGAGAGGAGACTGAAGCTTAGCTTCCCTAGGAGACAAAAAGATCCAACTTTGATGATAGACAAAGTTTGGACACATTTTGGGTTGTAACCATCTATCTGGCGACTCCATTAGAACGAAGTGGCTCCTAGAAGGGCTCATACCAGGGAAAACCAAGAAAGACCACTGGAAACACCAGTTCCAGATCTTGAGAAGATCATCAGAAGGGGAAAATCTTTGCAAAGACAAACTTATGAATCTGCAAGAGCATCTAATCTAGGTATTTCAAGAAACACTTCTTCTTTTGTATCTAGAGAATCGCTTGTCAAATCCCCTTTTGCTGAAACTTCTATTCTTAGAAAATTGAGATTGTGTCAGAAAACTTGAAGGGCGAGGAGCCTTCAATTTCCTCTGATGTTATAGATTCTATTTATGAGCATGTTATTACATCCAATTTGAGAGAAGAAGTTGTAGGATACCTCCATCAAAAGGACTCTTCCTCTTCTTTGAATTCTTCACCTACTAAGCCTATAGAGGGTGTATTCCATACTCATACCAGTATGCCCGTTCTTGAAGATATTTTACAGGATCTTTCCTCTAAGGGTGAAGAAAACTTAGCTTTATTGCTCGGTCAGTTTTACAGAGCCTCTTATTTTCCACCTTATTTAGGAAATTTTGCCTAGGGTAGTCATCCTACCAGTGCTTCTCCTTCTTTCCTCAGTGAAGTAAGACAACCATTGTTTATAGTCTCACCTATCCCATCTCAGCCATAATCTTCTGAGGATTCTTACTCTGCATCAACCCCCAAGATTTCGATGGCTGTCCCTTTGACAAAGATGGAACAAATCTTAGCCAGTAGATATGCCCCTCTTGTGTTGCTCAATCCCTTATCAACCATGTTGACAGGAGATTATCAAAAATATATGCCGAAGTTTACTGGATCTGGGGATTATACTGTTGAAGAACATATAGAATATTTCTATGCTTATGCTGAGAACATTAACATTTCAGAAGAAGATGTTTCGACCTGAATTTTTTTGCAAAGCTTGGATGGCCAAGCCAGGAAGTGGTTCAAGGAACTACCGACCAATTCAGTTGTAGGTATTGAGCAGTTAGATGAGGTGTTTTTGAAACACTGGGGAGAAAGAAGAGATCTCTTTTATTACATCTCTAAATTCAAAAATCTAAGAAGAGAAAATGGGGAGTCGGTCTTAGACTTCACCAAAAGATTTAATAAGATGTTCGGCAAGATTCTTGCAGAGATCAAGCCAACTGATGCATTAGCAAAGATCACTTACTCTTCTACCTTTGATCCATAATTTTTCTTAATCCTTAGAGAAATAAGATCAGCCACACTCGCTTTAATGCAAGATTCTCCTCTTGAGGTTGAATCTAACATTATGGCATCTCAGAAACTTAAAGGAAAATTTGAGAGAAAGAAGTCTTCTATTGATCCTCCTTCTTCTTCAAATACCAAAATGGAAAAGATGGCTAAGATGTTAGATAACTTGACCTCGGAAATATCAAAACTAAAAATTTAGAGTTAGCAACCAACAAGAAGTAAAGAGCCTAATGCTTATGCTCCCAGGAATCCCAATGCCTTCCCTTACAGAAGGAACAACCAACAGGTCTAGATCCTTCAGAGAGACAAGAATGCAGCTGATGATCAAAGAATCAGGCCCCCCTTCCAAAATGCAATGCTAGAAGAAGAACATGAGCTATCTCATGACGAAGCTGAAGAAGAAGATAACATCAATTGCTTTGGGGATGAAAATGATTCCTCCTTTTTGACACAAGTAGATTATGAAGAATCCCAGATGGACGAGCATATTCATAAGGCAAGCATTGAAGAATATTTTTATCAGACAGATGATCATCCAGGTTACAATTTAAGATCTAAGACTGCTGCTCCAAAGCCATCGCTTGCTGCTCCCGGAAAAAAGAAAGAAGTTGCTTCCAAGCAGCCTGCCGCTCTTGTAAAACAGACCTCCACTCCTGCAAAATAGCAGCAGAAGCAATTGCAGCCCCAAGCCAAAGAACAAGTCACCCTCAGAGCTCCTCCTAATGAGGTAAACCTTCCAATAAATTATCATACTCTTTTAATTTCGAATCAGAAATTTAGAAAGTAAAAATACCTATGCCATTGACTAAACTTATGAAGAATGACATTTTCAAGTCTGCTATCCTGAAATCCCTTGAATTAAAGACTCCTCCAGCTACTGATTACGTAAACCTACAATATGACAAGCCCACAGTGACTATAGGACCTATGGTAGAAGACAGAGATGACTCTTGTCCACCCTTCTACATATCCCTAAATATCCATGACATGATCCTTCACAACTGCTTGCTTGACTCGGGAGCGTCACACAATCTTATGCCTAAAGCAGTGATGGATGATCTTGGGCTTGACGTCACAAAACCTTATCATGACCTCTTCTCTTTTGACTCTAGGAAAGTTAGATGCTCGGCCTCATAAAATACCTTGTTATAAACCTTGCCCAGTTTCCAATGAGAAACATGGTAATGGATGTTGTAGTGGCTGATATCCCACCCAAATTCGGCCTCCTCTTGTCATGTTCATGGAGAAAAAGGCTGGGGGGTACCTTGTAGATGGATCTTTCATATGCCATAGTCCCATTGTTTGGAGGAGAGCTAAAGAGACTTTACAGAGAGAATCAGCTTGCCTACATCATTAGTGATGGAAAAAATTCTATAAACCATCCCATTTATGCTTTACACATAGACTTTGGATCATGCATTCTTCAAATAGATGATTCTCAACCATCTCCTTTGCATCTCACAAAGCCTACTTATCAGTAGAATGATAGAGAGAGTATTCATGTGTGGACCATGTTCTTTGACGATGCCAGTATCAAAGATTCAATAGGTGCAGGTGTAGTTTTGATTTCTCCTTCGAAAGAGTCTATGCATTTGTTTTTTAAGCTTGAGTTCAAAACTACTAACAATATAACAGAGTATGAGGCTTTTCTATTGGGATTAAAATATGACAAGGAAATGGGAACCAAAGGACTAAAAGTGTTTGGAGATGTGGATCTCATCATACAACAAGTGAACAGTACTTTCCAAGCAAAACATGTCATATTGAAAGCCTACAGGGATGGTATGGAAAAACAGGGACTCATTTTCTATTTTTGACATTTCTTATGTACCCAGAGCTATGAATCATCTTGTTGATTCCCTTGTTGTTTCAACGAGTATGTTTATTCATCCCATGTCTCCTAGACTCAATTATGAAATCCAAGTCAAATATAGACCATCCCTGCCCGACAATATTAAATATTGGAAATTTTTTGAAAATGATGATGAGCTTAGTAGATTTCTCCAGGTGGTAGATGAATTTTCTGATATGCATGTTGACCAAAAAAATCAAAATGTAGAGGATTCCAAGAAGCCTAAGCTAAAAAGAAAAATGGGTCAACATGATATCGTTCAGCTGCCCAACACTTATATACCTCGGGGTTTGGTGCCTCTTGAGAAGATTTTCGATCATAACGATGTCCCCTACAAACCTGATAAGAAGGAGAAAGATCCTGTAGTCCATGAGCACAATATAGGAAGCCAAAATCATCTTAAATTCATAAATCTGTCTGCTAAATTAACCGTTGATCAGAGGTCTGAATATTGCATCATTATGAAGGAATTCACTGATGTTTTTGCCTGGAAATATAGTGATATGAAAACCTATGACCCTGAGGTCATTCAACATAAGATTCCCCTCGAGAAATACACTATCCCTTTCAAACATAAACTGAGACCTATCAGTCCTCTCCTATTGCATGTAATTGAAAGAGAAACCATAAAGCTTCTTGATGCCAAAATTATAATCCCTTTAAGATACTCTAAATGGATTGCAAATCTAGTGATAGTGAGAAAGAAAAATGGTGAGATCATGTTATGTGTTGACTTTAGAAACCTAAATAAATTCTCAAAGAAAGACAACTATCCCCTACCCAAGATGGAACATTTGTTGCAAAGAATTTCAGGGGTCATTGTCATGTCTTTCCTAGATGGTTTCTCAGGCTATAAACAGATTTTTGTACATCCTGATGACCAAGAAAAAACTACCTTTACTACTCCTTGGGGTACCTTCATGTACGCCAAGATGTCATTCGGGTTGATGAATGTCGTGGCCAATTTTCAGAGGGCCATGGACATAGCTTTCTTGGGAGAAAAGGACAAGTTTGTCCTCATCTATCTTGATGACATCACAATTTATTCCAGCAGTCATGAAGAGCACCTGAAGCATCTAAAAAGAGTATCTCTGAAATGCAGACAGTTCAAGATTTCATTGAACCCCAAAAAGTCTCAATTTCTTCTCAAGAAGGGAAAGCTCCTAGGTGACATCGTTTCAGTAGAAGTTGTGAAAATTGATCCATTTCGGGTGGAAGCAATTCAGAGGTTGTCCATACCAAGGTCAAAGAAGGATACCCAATCTCTACTTGGTAAGATAAATTTTGTCAGAAGATTTATTCCAAATTTTGCCGAGTTAATGAAACACATAACTTCTATGCTTAAAAAAGGATCCGAGATAAAGTGGACAAACAATGCAAGAATTTCATTTAAGGATATCAAACAGGCTATCATGGAATCCCCCACTCTAATCAGTCTGGATTACACCAAGAACTTCTATATTTTCTCTTTTGCTTCCTATGACACGGTGGCAACAGTCTTGTTACAAAAAGATGATGAAAGTCTTGATCACCCAGTGGCCTTTTTCAGCGAAACACTTAGAGATGCTGAACTAAGGTATGATCCTATAGAAAAACAAGCTTATGCTCTCATTAAGTCGTTAAAAGCTTTCAGAATTTATATCCTCCATGCAAAGGTTATCACCTATGTTCCTTCAACCTCTGTGAAGGATGTATTGACCTAGCCTGATATTGATGGAAAGAGAGCTAAATGGATCACAAAGCTAATCAAGTTCGACATAGAAGTGAAGCCCACTAAGCTAGTAAAAGGCCAAGGCCTTGCCAAGCTTTTGACGGAAGAAAAATTTGATCTCTTGGACATAAATTTCATTGGGGAAAGTTCAGAAAGTTTGCAAACAGAGGTAGCAGTGGAAGGACAATATAACAACAACAGGTGGTTAGGAATTTGTTTTCATGTGAGTGGTATTCAGGTATTATTCATTTTTTACAGCAGTTGGAAGTTCCTCCTAAACTTATCATGACTCAATCCCGAGCCCTTAAGATCATAGCAATTAAATTTTGCATTTATAATAATCTTTTGTATTGGAAAGATCCTGTTGGTTTACTACTAAGATGTTTAGAAAAAGAAGAGTCAATTGAAGTCATACATCAGTTTCAATCAAGCATTTGTGGAGGCCATCATTATTGGAAGACCACATCTCATAAGATTTTAAGGGTTGGGTATTATTGGCCTTTTCTTTTTTCAAATGTGTGCACCTTTGTGAAATCTTGTGATAAATGTCAAAGATTCACAAGAAAACAACAATTAAAATCTCTGCCCCTGAGACCTATTGTAGTAAATGGACCTTTTCAGCAGTGGGGTTTAGATTTCATAGGCGATATTAATCCTTCATCTAGTGGTCATCATAAATGGATCTTGGTAGCCACTGACTATTTTACAAAATGGATAGAGGCAATCCCCACCAGAAATGCCACTCATCAGGTTGTCATGAAATTTCTCTATGAGAACATCCTAAGTAGATTCGGTTGCCCAAAAAGGCTAGTGACAGATAATGCAACAACTTTCAAATCCTATGCATTGGTTGACATGTGTAAGTCAATGAGCATTCAATTGGTACACTCTACTCCCTATTACCCTCAAGGTAATGGCCTTGCCGAGTCATCCGATAAGAGTTTAATCAGAATCATCAGAAAGCTATTGGAAGAGAATCAAAAGAGTTGGGATTCTAAACTAAAGTTTTCTCTTTAGGCAGACAGAGTAACTAACAAGAAATCTATAGGAACCTCTCCCTTCAAACTGGTTTATGACGCTGATGCCATTTTCCCTATTCATCTAGTTTTACTAGTGGCTAAATTTTTTCAGGAGGAACAAACTGAATCAAATGATATGATAAGAAGAATGCCTGACTTGGTAGAATTGCAGCAGGTGAGAGAACAACTGGTGGATAAATCAGAGGCTCATCAAAAGAGGATCAAAGACACTTTTGACAAAAAGGCAAAGATGGATGATTTTTAGGTTGGTGACTGGGTTCTGAAATGGGATGCCCTCAGATAAGATAAAGGCAAGCACGACAAGTTTAACTCTTTATGGACTGGTCCTTTCATGATAACTCAAGTACAACACAACAACACCTTCATTCTGCAAAGTCTGGAAGGTGAAGAAATGTTTGGTGGCCCATTCAATGAGCGTTTTCTGAAACTCTATTTTATCTAAGGATTTTAAGCCTTGTCATTGTAATCTTTTAATTTTCAGCTTTTGTTTTTATAGAATAACTCCATTCCCAATGGAAACACTAGTAGATAGGTTTAAATTTTTGTTTTTCAGGAAAGGCATTGGTTCCGTGGTTCTTGAAACCTCACAGGGAGGCCTTCACCCCCAATAGGAGCCAGTCTTACACATGTCTTCCTATGCAATCTTAATCTGATTGTACCCTAAGAATCCATATGTGAAATAATAAGCCTCCTACCCTCCTACATTCTCTAGTACCTCATATGTGAATGGTGTGGGAAATGGATCATGCAGACATGCATCATTTATCTTCCTTAGGTCTACATAGATCCTAATTCCGCATGTTTTTCTATCCTCTACCACCATTGGACTTATCCATTTTGATTCCACCATCGATTCAATGACTCCAACTTCCAACATTTTATCTATTTATGCTTTCACCTTCTCTTTGTACTTCATATTTAACCTTTAGGGTCTTTGTTTCAAAGGGATATTCATCTTGCCTAATTCCTCAATCATCCCTTTCATCTCTGATAATGTATTTGGGAATAGATATTGATACTCATGCTATAAATATGCAATCTTCTCCACAGTTTCATCAATCTAATAATCACCTATCTGCACAAACTTTATATTCTATGTCATCCCAATGTTTACCTTACATGTCTTTAGTGTTTGTGTGTACACAACAAATTCAAGATCAAGCCCTTCTACTGTGAAATCCCCCTCAGTTTTAGGTACTTGTACATCTATTAGATCTTCCTTATCATGTTCTTCTTTGGAGACATTGTAACAATCCAATAATTCATGGACAATCATAGAATCTCTATGCACACTACACACGGATACCACCTCCATCGACCCTTCTTTTGAAAATATCTTGTTTCTAATGGCCTGCAACACTGCATCTAGTAATGCATATTCATGTTCAAAATTAAATGTTACCTTAAACCTTTGAACCAGATCATCCAAGTTGGTTGTTTCTCCGCGCATATCTAGCTCCAAGTACTAGTTCTTCATAATTGTATCCAATGTATGTATAAACATGTGCGTCCATTCCTTTTTTGTTATCGATCCCCATATGTTTTTGCACTTCCTAATATGATCTGTTGGGTCACTTGTCTCTGTATACTTGTGTGCAATATTCTCCAACTTGGTACCAAATCTCACTTGCATTAGTATTCTACACTGCAACCAGTCTTCGATTCCCTCTTTGTGTGCACCCCACCATCTTGTTGAAGTGGCCTTCAGGACAACAACTAGTGCCAACAATATTTAATGTTTGGGTACCTGCAACTCAAACACCTTTAAAAATGAGCTTATATCATTCAATCCATCATATAACTTTGTTCCAATCCAGTGCAATGATCGATTTATGCATGGACATGGTCTAGCTGATACTTCATGCATCCTCTACTACCAATGTTCCAGACCTTCCTTTGAATCAGATACACATGAGATAATGCTTATCCAACTTAGCACACCATATGCAGTGGGGTTAACATAATCATCCATCCGCGCAGTCATGTTATACAAGTTGTCAATTGCATTCCCTCTTGATGTCTCTATATACCTATTTCCTTTCATTGGATCCAATGGTATAGTAACCTTCAAGTCTCCTACTTCAAATATCATCTCTCTCCTCTTCAAATTAATGATCACTTGATTATCGAAGGCCCATTCTAGTCCCATCAATGTTGGATATGGTTGACTATCATCCATGACCTCAATGACTTCAAAATATTTTACATTGCGCACTCCATCTATATTCACAGGTACTCCTATCAATAGGTCAATTTGTACTATCTTGTGTTAGTTTGCCAACCTAAAATGAACAGGAGACCAAGTCAAATTGGGTTTCCCCATCATTTCCCACGTCTTCTTTGGTAACACATTTACATCTGAACCCAAGTCTAAAATCACATTATCCGCATCATATTCCCCAGTCTGCACACTTAATCTGAATTCTCCATTGCTCCTCTTTTTGTGTAGTACCTAATTCACTACCCTCTCTGCGATAGGAATTTCCCTTTCTTACGTGCAATGATCAATGATTTCACATAATGCATTCAACGTATTTCATCTTTCATCAACTCCAAGAAACCTATTACAAAATATATTAGAGTACTTACCTTCCCAAGTGGCTTCTCTATCATAGTACGATCACAGACATGAGGCACATATGATGTTGATGCTACCCAATCCAGTCCTAGTATCTATTTTCTTTCCCTCTGATACATATCCTTTTCTTGTTGCGGGTCGAATGTTGGCATAGGTCCTGTTGATTTCTTTACCCATTTCTCAGAATGCTTCCCTCCATTCATCGCATCAGCCCCTGTTCTATCTCCTCCACACATAACAACTATTATTTTAGGTCCTTCATTGTGTTTCTCGACTGATATCTTCTGTACATTATGATTTGGGTTATGGTTCTGATTTAATCTTGCCTACCACTTCTCAATTAGTTTAGGAAAATCTTATGTCACATGATCTAGTGCTCTACAGTATGTGCAGGTTGTACAAGGATTTAGGAAATCATGAGCTAAGTGTCCTGGTTTATTACAATTGTAACATATTATTGGTCCTCTACCTCCTCTACCAAAATTTCCTTTTCCTCGAACTCTGTGAAATCCTCCTCGGTTTCCTGGATTAAATATTCTCTGATTGTTGTACTATGAACCACCTCCTTCTATCACAACATTTTCCTCCAGAATCCTATACATATCTTAAGTTCTCTCTCTCAACAAGTAAAATGTGTGGAAATCCTTCTCTTCATGCCCTACTGACTTGTAAAATTTGAAAAATAAATTCCTTGCAGTAATGGAAACCCAATCAGATGATGTCTCCATTTATTACATATCTCATAGTATCCCCCTTATGGTAAGGGCTTTGGTGCTCCAGTCTCCAAATACTGCACAAATTCCTAGAATCTGTCCTTATGGTGTCCTTTAGTCCTACAATTAGTACACCATGCTTGTTCTCGCTTTTCTTTCCCTTTTGTAAGTTCTTCCAATTCAATTGTCAAGGTGACTAATTGTGTCTGTACTTGCACCATCCATCCACTGTCTCCTACACGATATGCTTCCATATTCATTGCAATCTCCAAATCTTCATGTTTTGACACAACCTTCTGTTGAATCAATGATTAACGAATGTGTGGTAGTAATCCTACAACAAGCCATTCTTGATGTTGTTGATCAGGTATTTGGAATGTCATTCTTCCTTAAAATGTTGGTCATAATCCCAAACTGATTCATCATGCACGTGTTTAATTTCCTTCAACTTTGTAATGTACTGTGAATCAAACTTTGGATTCTTGAACTCTTTCAACAATGCTTGTCTAATCTCTATTAACGCCCTTTCTTATCCTGTAGGTGTGGTACTTTGCAGTTTCATGTATGAGACTAGTGTGTGACCTCTAAATGTTGTTTCCAACTATGCAATATTTACAACATCATATTGAAAATTCTTTGAATCCCAAATTGTTTCACATACAAATAGATGTTGTTTTGGGTCCTCCAACCCAACTCCCTGGAACTCAAGTAGTCTCAATGTGTTTTCTAATACTGCCATATTGTTTGATGTGGTTCCTCCCCTAGGCGATACTGGTTGAGTCTGACTCATCACATTTCTTCCACTGCTCTGGCTATTGCTACTCTGTCTTCCCTTGCTAACTATATGTTCTTTTGACAAATTCTCAAATGTGATTTCTGATCTAGGGTTGTGGAGTCAACACAAGATCATGTATGAACATGAATTAATTTTTATTCTATTATCAAACTAAACTAAGAATTATGTTCCTCCTCTTCAATGAATGGTATTTCTACGATCTAAACTATTACACAAGGTTCTCTTCGCTCAAGCTCACTATGAAACTCTCCCTTCTTAACTCTAGACTTTTTCCACTTGTACCTTCTTCCACTTTGCAAAATTTTTGTCTTCCTCTTCTGATACAACTTTCTCGGTTCTCTACATCCTCAACCCCTCCCTTCCTTCTTCATTTCTTCCTTCATTCTTTCTTACCTTCAGAATATCTTCTTGTCATCCCTTGGTTCCCCTATGTGCATGAATCCCCTTAGTAATCAGACTCCATTTTCATCACACACTTTTCGCACAAAAACATTTTTATCCAAGTACCCAATAATTTCATAAATCTTTCGCCCAGACCCTTGAAGAAATTCCTCTCTTCAACACTGTATGAATGGGTACAATCCATTGCAAATTATATAATATAAGCTCCCAATATACTATCTAAACAGAAATCAACTACATGAGAAGTCTTATTGCTTACAGAATTCAACTACCTTACCAACTCAGGAGTCCATTTCCTTGGCATTGCAGTTCGGTACCTTCTAGTATTCTCCACTAATATTTATAACCACTCAATCAAAATAATCAGAAATTCACCAAAGAAAATATCATGCAACTCTTTGTACACATAACTTTGCATCCATTGCTCATCGATCATCTGAGGGTTTCTATTCTATTTTTGAGAAAATTCTCATTCCTTCCCTTCTATCCTGAGGTCCCTTTCTTAGTCAGCCTCCAAACAATTCCCTCAATCACATATTTCAGGTCTTGACAATGAAACCATTTGTTGGCACGTAGTTGCAAGACCCTAGGTTCAATTTATCTAACCAACAAAACCCTTTAGACACTGTCCCTTTTGACATAAATTGCATGCAAGTGAATTCTCACACGAGGCATCTATTGGGGATGCAGGAGCCAAGTTTCTACAAGAATGAGGGGATGAGAGGTGACCATTATATTCATTCTTACTTATCTACTTTGTGCGCATTTGTAACACACCCATGGTGGGGCGTCGAAATTTCATTCTTATTAAGAGCTCAAGACCTCCATTCCGGGTCTCAAATCCTATTCTTCTCGTCTGAGGATTTTTAGTCATGGTCGCCATGCTCAGAACTGAGCTCAGAACTGGCGGATACACCTCTCCCAGGTTCCTCTGGTGTTCATTGGTCGAGGTCATGGGACTTCCACGTAGGTCCGAATCAATAGGTTCCTCGCGCATGTTGAAACTTCAGACTTCAGATGTTATTGACTCACCTGACTCTGATTCCTCCAGACTCCAGACTCGCAAACAGACATGGGTCAAATCAATGGTCCATTCTCTTGTCATAGCCAATGATTGAGATAGACTTCAGATCTATGTCTTTGGGAGTTCTCAATCCTCCACTATTCAACTTTTTCGGAGTACTTCTGCTATAGAGTGCAGAAGGTGAAAACACCTGTCCTTTCCAATGGATGGTTCATATATACTCTGCTAATTTAGGATTCAGGTCTTATTTGGACTCTCTATGATACTATGCTCCAAATCCTCTAGAGTTTCAAAGTTCAGGACTCTTAAAGTCCCAATCCCTTCACCAACCATGTTGGCTAGATGGGCACATACCATGGGTTGACACATAGTTGGGTTAGTGGCGACACGTGCCCTCACCTGAGATGATGTGTGCCACAATCCAAGGTCCCTATGGGGTAAGTGACGTGCATAAATCCAGGTGGCACGTGGATCATTAAGTTTGAATCCACGTCACCATAGATGATGTCACCGTACCTTGTCACCTCGAGAGGACAGCTTCTTCATTCCTTAGATCTCACGGATAAGACTCGGTCATGTATACCTATAGATCCATGGCTCTGGTTACCTCGAGGTTTTGACATTTGGGAGTTTTTCTATGCAAACTCCTCTTACCTTATAAAGCATCCAATCTATGAATTAGATGGTCTAGCACCACACATCCCCGATATATCAATGGTTGGGAAAGGATCTGAGGGATCCTGTGATCTATAATGTTGGGTCCTTCGCGGATACGACTTTCTAGGTTTTGGGCCTTAGTTTAATTTGCAAGATAGGTTCACCCAACCACCTGGGGAGCCACCTATCATCATTCAACCTCATGGGAGACCAAGTCTCCCAGTTACCTTTGGTCCATGTAAGACTAGTAAGGTCAGTATTACTCTGAATTCCTAGACTTCTGGAGCTACAAAGCCAAGGGGGCATAGCTTCCTTAGGCTTATCCCAAGGTTCCTAGGTATTGGCCATATGGGTCCTTTGGAATGGATCTCGTACGCTCATATACTAAACTAAGGGACCTCCCCTTTTAAAGGCTTCCACTTTCACTACCCTTCCAGGGCTTGTCATGAAATGGTTAAGGACTTGGGCCCGGAATCCTGGTCACATGACAAGGATTCTATAAGAGGTGTCCTATTCAGATGGACAGGTTTAGATCGACACTACATCTCCCATCTTGACCTTCATACAAGATTATTCCCCAGGAAACCTCCAGAGCCAAGATGGGCATTCAAACTATTGGTCGAGGGTGTAGGTTTTCAAAGAGAAGGAGGCATGTACATTCCATAACCATTCCACACAGAAAATATTTATAAGTACAAATATAAATAAATCTAGGCATTCATTCATTATTCCAATTCAATACATAAAATAGGGAAATTACTTATTAGAACCAGACAATGTGAAGTGACTGTTGAAAGGGGTGTCCATTTCCATCCAACCGTAGGCTCAGTCACTCCAAATGTATTTACCACTAGCCACCCCCGAGCTAGACCATGATTCTCTGCAACAAAATCTCTTCTTTCGGCTCAACAATAGTAGGGATGGAGGTTACTCTCCTCCTCCCATAGGATCTTGGAAATGGTTTACATGATACCAAGCAAGGAGGATAGGCCTCATTTATCATCTTGTATCATAACCTTATCTTCCATTTCTTGTGACTAGAATGCCTATTTTCCAGTTCTTCCTTGAACTCGAAAGTTTCCTCTCCTCTGCAGTCTTCGCAGGTCTCCCCTTGCCCACCACACCTTCCCTTCTTTCCTCTTTCAGCAAGGTTGCATGTGGCTCGAATTACCAGCCTACGGTCATGTCTAGAATCCTTACAGATGGGTGCTCTTCCCAATCCCCTCATTAACTCTTGAGGAGGTCTTCCCACTTACCAACCTGATTGTAATTTATTTCAGGGTCAAAGAACTATTCTGGTCCTAAGAAATTAAATTTAGTAAGTAATGGTCTGGTGAAGGTTAACACAACCATTCCTAGTCCCCTTCACCATATAATTTCATAGCATTCTTGGTATTTCTTAGTAAACTCCCCTCCAGCTCCACCTAGATCATAGACCAATCAATTATATAATTAGAATCATGTACATATTTATTCGATAATGAAACATGGAAAACATTATGTGCCTTTACTATCAGAGGGAGTTCTAGCCTATAGGCTACAGGTCCCACTCTATATAAAACTTTAAATGGTCCACAATACCAAGGTACCATATTGGCACAAGCTCCCATTCTCAGGGAACTCTTCCTAGGCCTAACTCTAAGATAGACATGGTCTCCTATCTTGAATTCTCTGGGGGTTCATTTTCTGTCGGCGTAACTTTTCTGTCTATCCTGAGCAATTTTCAGATTCTTCTTTATCTGGATCACTTGTTGTTCCATATCTTTCATCATTTTGGGTCTGATTGTAACTCTATCCATTGGATTACTCCAGCTGATTGGAGTCTTGCACGGTCTGCCATAGAGTGCTTCGAAATGGCTCATCTTCAGTGACTCTTTGTAACCGTTGTTGTAGGAAAACTCTACCAATGGCAGGTAGTCTTCCCACTTCTTATGTTGATGCATTACATTCATCCTCAACATGTCTTCTAATATCTAGTTTACTCTTTATGTCTATTCATCGGTTTGAGGGTGATAAGTTTTACTAAAAAACAATTTAGTCTCAAAACCAGCCATCAAGGATTTCCAAAATCTTGAAGTGAACTTTGTATCTCGGTCGTATACAATATCCTTAGGCATGCCATGTAGTTTGAAGATATCTTTCATGAATATGTTGGCAATATCTATTGCCTTACAAGTTTATTTGACAGGAATGAAGTGAGCATACTTGCTCAACTTGTCCACTAATACCATGATGGCATCATTCTTCCTGGCCGATCTTGGTAACCCAGTGACAAAATCCATGGAAATGGTTTCCCATTTCCATTATGGGATTGGTGGAGGCTGCAACAACCCTATTGGGTGCCAATGTTCTACCTTAACTTGTTGGAATTCTAGATACTTAGCTAGATAGTCAGCTATGTCCTTTTTTACTCCAGGCCAATAAAAATGTTTCCTAGTGGATGTGATCATTTTATGATATCCCGAGTGACTAGTATATGGTCTCTTGGGTAGTTCATCCATTATGAACCTCTTCAAGTCGTCACAACTTGGAATATAGAATATGTTTCTGTAAGTCAGCAGACCTTCATTCTACATCTGATAGCCTTCATACTTTATCCTTGCAGGCTCTTGCTTTAGGTACTATGTCACGGTCTTGAAGAACACATATGTTTATTATGCCTTCCTAACTCTTTCCTTGACATCCGTTTCACAGGTGCTAACCACTTTCAAGTGAATCATTTTCATACTTCTGCTAAGGGCATGGACCACCCTATTTTCCTTTCCTTTGATATGTTTGATTTTGAAATCAAACTCACTAATGAGAGACATCCATCTAGCTTTCCTACCATTTAGTTTTGGTTGATCAAACAAGTGTCTCAGCCCGCAATGGCATGTCATAAGTACAAACCTCCTACCCAGAAAGTAATGCCTCCACATTTTTAAATCATTCACTATGGTTGCCAACTCCAGATTATGGTGTTGATATTATGGTAGCTTTGGGAGGTATCAACCTCCAATGTGACCCTTTGATGAGATTAGAATATTCTGGAAGCAATAAAATAAGTGAATGTAACCCTAGAAGAGATGTCGGCTAAGAGAGATAATTAATATGAATTAATTAGTACCCATAATGAGAATTCGGCCCGGGTAGCCTGCCAGAGCTTGTATAAATATAGGGCGTCAATGCTAATTTTACAAACAACTCTCAGAATTAAAGAGAGACACTTGTGCGCACTGCAGTCTGGTAGTCTTGTGCGCAAGTTCTCAAGAAGGTGTTGCCACCAGTCTTGAAGCCTATTGCTTCTATCTTTTGGTTTGGACTCTCTGATCATCTTTGGTTACTTATTGCTTGGTGAATTATCCTTTCTTTTCTATTGGATTTCTATCAGGATTCTTCTCTCTATCAAGGTCAAGGTGCTCGGAGGGTGGCTTCAGCCTATATTTGGGTGACAATAGTGATATTGTCTATGGTAAAATGAGCACATTCTAATAGGTTGTGGGAACACACCTCCTTCATTAAGTCTAACTGCTGGAAGGAAGCATAGCCATTAGAATAATAATCTCGTTGAAGAATTGCTTCTAGGGTTTACTAGTAGGAGCAAATTCCAAGACACTGTCGCTAGGGTTACTAGCAGGAGCGGTTGCAGAAACCCTAAAACCCAATCCATCACCTTGTGATGGAACATATGACTCAAGAAAAATGTATTCAGGTGCACCCTAGTCCAGCACACCTCATGGCACTCTCAAAAGGTAGAAACATCAAAGTTGAAGATTTAGATCAAGGCATGACCAGTCACCAGTCAACCAAAGTCATGAGTGAAAAGACTAGTCATCTACACTACTCCACACTCACATGAATGATTGAAGCTGACATGTGGATAATTGATAGTGGATATTATAGGCATATGATGGGAGATCAAGCCAGGCTCTCAAATATAAATGAGAAGAAGACATCGTACAAGGTAGAGCTTGGAGACAAAAAACACTTACCCAGTCGAAGGATTTGGACAAGCCTCTGTCAAGTTGAAAACAGGTAACAATGTTCATTTGAGCAATGTCTTATATGTACCTCATTTATAAAAGAATCTTGTATCCATATCTTTCCTATAAGACAAAGGATACATAATAGCTTTTGTATATGGAAAAGTGTAATTGGCATAAAGACTCCAATATAGAGAACACTAGGGTTAATGGAACCCGTGAAGGAAATCTATACAGACTACTAGAACAAAATGAAGAATCTCTTGTACATGATGAAGTCAATCCCAATGAACTTTGGCACATAAGGTACGCTCATATTAACTATCAAGCATTACCTTTTCTCAAAATATGGTTGAAGGAATACCATAATTGCAGTCTACACATGAAGGAATTTTCAAAGGATGTGATCTTGGAAAGAATATCAGGAAACCATTCCCAAGCAACAACAATAGATCTAAAGAGATTCTAAATCTAATGCACTCAGATGTTTGTCGTCTGATGCTAGTCAAATCTCTAGGAGGTTCTATTTACTACGTAATCTTCATAGATGATTACTCAAGAAATACTTGGTTGTATCTCCTGAATACAAAGGATGAAGTATTCAACAAGTTTCAAGGATTCAAAGAAGAAATAGAGAACCTCACAAACAAGAAAATCAAGGCCCTGAGAACAAATAATGGAGGAGAATACACATCAAAGGAATTTGTTTCCTTTTGCAAATTAGAAGGGATTAGGAGGGAGTTGATTGTTCCTCATAATCCTCAAAAAAATGGTGTAGAAGAAAGGAAGAACAGATCTATTGAAGAAACCATAAAGGCACTACTAAACAATCAAGTTTTATCTATGTTCTTATGGGGAGAAGCAACCATGACAACAATATATGTTCATAATAGAATTCCTCACTGCATATTTAAGGATATGACTCTAGAAGAAGCCTTCTCAGGTAAGAAACCTAATGTGGAAAACCTAAGAATATTTGGATGTCCTGTTTACTCTCACATTCCCAAGGACAGAAGGAATAAATTAGAACCCTCAGGAAAGAAGGGCATATTCATGGGATATAGTGAATCATCCAAGGCTTATAGAATCTGTATCCCAGAACAACATAAGATTGAACTCAGTAGAGACGTGACCTTCAATGAAAATATGGATTTCAATAAATCCATAGAAGAAGAAGAGTATGAAGAGCCTATTGAAGAAGGCACATGTCTTCTAGAAAACCAAAATGAAGAAAAGGAACAACTTGATCATCCAATGCAACCATATGAGACCACTGATTCAGACACTATTCCTAATACCAAGAAATGACCATCTTGGCTTGAAGCAACCCTACAAGAAGTAGAAAGACTCAAGGCCCCAAGTGGGACCTTGAGAAAAAGTAAGAATCCCAAAAGATTCTCCAGTTATGCAACATGTATGACAAAGCTTATAGATGAAGAACCTACCACATCTGAAGAGGAAGTTTAGAAGAAACAAAGGAAAGAAGCCATGAAAGAGGAACACCAGTCCATCATGTAAAATGATGTATGGGAAATTGTGCCTAGACCTAAAGAAAAATCAGTAGTAACTTCAAAATGGGTATATAAGATCAAACATGCAGCAGACAGAAGTGTGGATAAATATAAGTCAAGGTTTGTAGCTAGACAGTTCTCCCAGAAGAAGGGAGAAGACTATGACAAAGCATTTTCTCTGGTTTCCATATATACTTCCATTAGAGCTATCATGTCGTCTATCGCTTCCATGGGATGGAGTTTACATCAGATGGATGCAAAGACAACTTTCCTCAATGGAGAAATCAAAGAAGAAGTATATATTGAACAAACTCAAGGGTTTGAAGTACATTCTAGAGACACTCATGTTTTCAGACTAAATAAAGTGTTATATGGACTCAAGCAAGCTCCAAGAGCTTGGTATGCCAGAATAGACAACTATCTATTGAGACTTGGTTTCTCAAAAAGTAATGCAGATCCAAATATTTACTACAAAAGAATTAACAATGCACCTGTGATTATACTACTATATGTCGACGATCTATTCCTAATAGATGAAGAGTCTCTCATCATCCAGTGCAAAAAGGAACTAGCTTCTGAGTTTGATATAAAAGATCTTGGTCTCATGGATTATTACTTGGGACTAGAAGTATGGCTGAAGCGTGGTGAGGTATTCCTTGGACAAGGAAAGTATGCAATAAAGATCCTTCAGAAGTTTGGAATGATGGATTGAAAATCCATGGACACTCCTATAACCATAGATACAAAAAAAATAAGAGATTCAGATTCTGATCTAGTAGATCCATCACTATATCGACAATTGATTGGGTCATTGATGTATTTGGTAAATACTCGACCATATATTTTCTTTGTCGTGAACACACTAAGCCTGTTCCAGGTGGAACCTATACATGAGCATTGGACAACTGCAAATAATGTTGTAAGGTATATCCGTGGAACACTAAACTATGGTTTAAGATATACAACATCCAGTGATATACAACTTCATGGATTCACAGATTCAGATTGGGCAGGAAGTGCAGAAGACAAGAAGAGTACTTCAAGGATTTGTTTCAGCTTGGGCTCTGCTATGATATCTTGGGGAAGCAGGAAACAAAATTATGTTGCACTTAGACCAAGAGAATAAGAATATATCACAACATGTGTGGCATGAATAGAAGCAATATGGCAGAGAAAGTTGATTTCTTATTTATTTGATCAGGTTCCAGATTCGATCATAATACACTGTGACAATCAGAGTTGTATAAGGCTATCAAAATACCCAGTGTTTCATGAACGGTCGAAGCACATTGAGATCAAATACTACTTTATTCGAGATAAAGTATAGGAAGGATAATTAAATCTCCGGTATATCCCCACAGATGAGCAGAGAGCAGATATCCTGACAAAGCCTCTGTCTAGAATAAAGTTTGCATATTTTCGAGAAAAATTGGGGATAGTGGAAATAACTCCCTTAGTTGAAAGGGAAGAAATGACTCTCCAGGTTGGGAGGGAGCACTAACATATCATTGAATTGAGGACAATCATTTTCAAGTTTGAAAAATGGTCCAGCCTATGCAGTTTCTTTCCATTTCGAAAAGTGGTTGAGATTTCTGACAGACATGCATTTTCTAGTTCAGAAAATGGTCCAGATCGAATAGTCATTTTTATAATGAAAATGGTTCGATGGATTGCTAATGTACCATAGACAGTGATTTCCCATTGTGTTTAACATGGGGAAAGGTCTAGGACAGTCTCTCTTCTTGAGGGTTACTCAAGAAGACTGGTCTGCCTCACCGGACAGTCATTCTTTCGAAGCTCACAGTTGTGAGAAGTTTCAAAGATTGGTCCGTTTTGGAGGTTGGTGCAGGACAATCATTTCCTTTGGAAATTGCTCAGACAGTCATTCCCTAGGGAAGATTCATTCTCTCTAGGTTTCTCTTTGCTTAGAGTGGGAGGAATGGCCCAGATAGGTGAATGGTCTATGTTCAACAATTAGGGACAGGCATTCCCTAGGGCAGACTCATTCGTTCCAAGTTGCACTTTGTTTAGTAACGAAGGAATGGCCTAGGATAGGGAATGGTATAGGCTCAGAAACTGGGACAATTATTTTTCCTTGCTTGAGAAGAATAGTCCAGATAGCCCATCATTGATGTTCTACTCTGAGGGAAGATGCTCTTCCATATGTCACAAATGTGAGTGGAAGAATGGCCCAGATGACTCAGTTTATATCATAACATTGTTTCTATGCAGGTTGGTATTAGTTGATATGTTGGAGACTGCATATCTCCAGACAATCGAGATATGCTAACGTGGTGGATATATTCCACTGTTTTTTACTATGCATCATAGATTGAGTAGTTGTGTAATACTATGGATAAAAACAGTTGTGTTCTGTCAGTCAACATTGTGCTAGTAGTCATGGAGATTATCTAGTTGGATAATAATGATGGTACTCGTGATGTTACGAGTTGAATGGTCTGTTTTTGCTCAAGAACATTATCAATTATACCTCCTTAGCTATGAGGGAGTGTTGATATTATGGTAGCTTCGGGAGGTATCAACCTCCATTGTGACCCTTTGATGAGATTAGAATATTTCGGAAGCAAGAAAAGAAGTGAATGTAACTCTAGAATACATGTCGGCTGAGAGAGATAATTAATATGAATTAATTAGTACCCAGAATGAGAATTCAACCTAGGTAGCCTGTCAGAGCCAATATAAATACAGGGCACCAGTTCTCATTTTACACACAGCTCTCAGAATTACAGAGAGACACTTGTGCACATTGCAGTCTAGCAGTCTTGTGCGCAAGTTCTAGAGAAGGTGTTGCCACCAGTATTGAAGCCTATTGCTTCTATCTTTTGGGTTGGACTCTCTGATGACCTTTGGTTACTTCTTTCTTGGTGCATTAGCCTTTCTTGGCTATTGGATTTCTACCATGATTCGTCTCTCTATTAAGGTCAAGGTGCTCGGAGGGTGGCTTCGGCCTATGGTTAGGTGACAATAGTGATATTGTCTATGGTAAAACGAGCACATTCTAACACATGGGTCACATAATTGTTTTTGTGCTCATTCAATTTTTTGGACTCATACCAAATCACACGTCCTTATTGCATAAGAAATCCCATGAGTCCTTCCTTATAGGCATTTGTACACATGAGGAAATCATTATTGGGGTCGACGATCTTCAACACGAGTGTGTGGGTCAAAAGGTATTTCAGTGAATGAAATATTCTTCACATTACGGTGTCCAAATGAATTTAACCCCGTTTTTTTGAAGGGCAGTGATTGGGAAACCAATCTTGCAAAATCCTTTTATGAACCTTCTATAGTATCTTTCTAAGCCCATAAAGGATATGATATCCAAAACATCCTTTGGGGTAGGCCATTCCATGATAGATATGATATTTTTAGGGTCTACTACCGCTCCTTCTCTAGAAATAACATGGCCTAAGTAGTGGACTTGTTTATGGAAAAAGTTACACTTGCTAAACTTAGCATAGAGTTGATGCTCTCTTAGAACTTGAAGTACAAGTCTAAGATGTTCTTCATGCTCCTATCTATTCTTGGAGTAGATTAATATTACATCAATAAAAACCAATACAAATATGTTTAGGAATTTGTTGAGTACATTGTTCATCAAGCACATAAAAGTGGCGGGGGCGTTGGTTAATCCAAATGGCACCACCACAAATTCATAGTGACCATATCAGGTCCTGAATGTTGTTTTGTGGTTGTTTTCATCCTTGATTCAGACTTGATGCTATCTAGAACTTAAGTCAATCTTTGATAAAATGGAAGCAACCCCTAATTGGTCGAATAAGTCATCGATTCTTGGTAAAGGGTACTTGTTCTCTATGGTTGTCTTATTGAGTTGTCTATAATCTATGCACAATTGGAGTGTGCCATATTTCTTCTTCATGAACAAGACTAGTGCTCCCCATAGAGACACATTGGGCTGGATGTAGCGTTTATCCATCAGTTACTTTATCTAGAGCTTAATCTCAACTAGCTCGGGTGTGCTTATCCTATAGGGTGTCCTAGACACTATCACTGCTCCTAGTGCAAGCTCTATGGAGAAGTCAATATCTCTTCTCGATCGTAGACCTGGTACCTCGTCTGGAAACAAATATCTATATTCTCTTAATATGGGATGTTCCTATAGGTTTGGTCTGTCATCCTCAACCAATTTCAATACTTGTATTGCATATAGAGGACATCACTTTCTGCAATACTTTTTCATTTTAAGTGTTGATATTTGTCTCACTGAGACAAGATTCTGAATTCCTCTGAGGGTTATATTTATCCCTTATTCATTCACAAACTCTAAGGTTTTATAGTAACAATCCAACTTAGTTTTATATGCAGATAGCCAGTCTATACCAATCAATAAGTCATAAGATCCTAGGGGATGTATGTTAAGGGTAGCTTGGGTGGGAAATCCATCCACAGTGAATTGGCAGGCTGGTGTGACCTCTACTACTTTTATTTTGGTGTTAGTGGATAGTTTTACTAACCAGGTCTTAGCATGCCTAACTGGTTTCATTTTACACTTATCAATATCACGAGGGGCCACATAACTCAAATTAGAACTAGGGTCAATTAAAATAAAAACTAGGTGGTTGTCAATCATACCTTCTATTAGCATTGCCATTTTCCTTTGGTTAGGATCATATTAGTCGAGTCATGGCTTGTGTGTGAAAGTACGTAAGGTCAGGTACTTAACAAAAAAAGGGTCAAAGTTAGAAGTGGTCAGTTATCCCTTGGAAACAGGAAGGGATGTCAGAGTCGAAACATGTGTAAATGGTATGGGTATGTTGTTTCCAGAGAGTCAGCTCATAATAAAAAGGGAGTCTCTATGCACCCTAGGTCGAGTCAGGTAGTTAATAGAAGTTGTGTCGGTGAGTGCAGTAACCATTATTATCTCATTACGAAGGCTGAGAGAATGAAAAATAACAACATTCATATCATGTATTCCCTACAACCCTTATCGCATGTACTTTACACGTAGGGATGTGCTATGGAAAATCTGCAGTTCGATTCGAAACATCTAGTCACCATGAATTCAATGTTCCTTAGCACAATTCCTCCTTCCTCCCGATCTATTATAAATTCTAGGTGCTCTACACCCATTTTATTCGCAAAATCAGATTCATGCTCTGGCTACAAACTTTCTTGCAAGCCCAGGTTGATCGAATTATCTTACTTGGGCATTCGCCGAATCCACCGCGTGCAAGATAAATAGTGGTCGCTCCATGGAGACCTCCCAAAACATAATAAAAGGCATGCAAAGTGGAAAAATTTCCAGGCTCAAGCCCCAAATCGACTGGGATTTTTTCTCCTCACAATAGACATCCCCAAGGATACAAAGGGATTTTCCCCCTTACCCATGAAAACAATGATATCACACCGCGTAGAACTTGAAGTGGAAATACCTACATAGGAAGGAAGGATATTAGAAGACCTATACCCTTGAAAAAAGATACCTCGAAGAAGGGGCAGGCCAACGAAGAATAAGGAAGCTAGGGAAACCCGAGTCCTAAATGAGTCGCGCGCAAGATCAGTCGTTGAAAAATTACTTATGTGCATTGTTCTGATGAAACCTGTTGAAGGTACAAGCCAAGAAAGTGGGAGTAGAATGAGGAGGATGAATTTCATGGGTACAAATGATCAATATCGATCACATAAGTTGAAGCAGGCGATACTAGCTATTGCCGAATTTTACCAGGAAAACAGGGAGCTGAGACAAAAACTAGTGACAAAGACCATTAAAGTGTCAGCAACACAAGGCCATGAAGGGAACGTGAAGTGGCTCAAAAGATAGCTCAGAGAGGCATAAAATACAATCATACAGCTGCGTGAGGCATAGAGGATGTCAGAAGGAAGGTATGCGAAGTGTTGAAATATTGCAACTGTAAAGAGTATTCTTATTATTATTGATATATTATTCATAGGATCAATCCCCATTGTGGGTTGATCATGTCAGTTATTGTAATAGGACCAAATCCCCTTTTGTGGATTGGTCAAAAGACAATTGTAATAGGCATAATAAGAAGTCGGCCCCAACAGATAATAAAGAGACCCAAAAATATAATAAAGGTGGGTTTACCCACCCAATTTGAGAAGTTGGCCCTACCAGTGAAGAGACACTTCACATGTGCCAGACTTGTATAAATAAAGGAAGCTAGCGCCTCACTTAGAAACAACTCACTTGCTCATTCTAAGAGACAAGTTTAGATCTATTACTGGAGAAGAAGGAGAGAGAGAGTGGCGCATATCTGGGAGAGGACTTTCTGTATTAGCATAATAGATCTCTTGGCATTGTATTGGTTATCTATATTAAGGAAGTTTTGTTGGATTTTCTTCCTCTAGAGGGTTTCCCAAGATAAATGTTGTGTCTCTTGTGATTGTGTATTTCTCAGTGATCTTGGATTATGCTATTGTTATCTAATGAAATGCAAACATCTATAATAATGGCTTAAACATTAACATGGTATCAGAGCCAAGCTGAAGGAAGCATCTTTCACAAGTGAAAAATGTCACTGTTACCGTACATGAAAATTAGGGATTTTTGATGGTGAATATTTTTAGCCCCAAACCCATCTAGAAAAGTGCACCCTCCCCTAAGGATCAATTTGGCACTATCAGCGCACCTTTTCAGTGGCTAGATCTTTCGAAAAGTGAAACCCTAGTTTCACAAAGTACCATAAAACCAGAGTACCAGAAGTACCAGAGTACCAGAAGTACCAGAAAACCAGAAGCACCAGTCCAGAAATCCGCAGATCAAGTTTGAGGGGGTAAAAGTTGGATTTTTGAAATTTTGACTACACCAGCATACTCGCCTTAGCTCAGCGCATCTATTCCCTAGATCAGAATTTCAAAATTTGAAGTTTGAAAATTTAGGGTTTCCTCATAAAACCCTAAGTTGCAGTTGCATTTGTAGTCTCAGAACCAGTTGCAGTTGTAGTACCAATTGCAGTTGCAGCTGTAGAACCAGTTACAATCACCCTTGAAGTTTTCTTAAGAGTTGGCAATGATTACCACTACTACCAGATGGAGCCACTACCTACAAATGATATCAAAGGTATGCACTTACATATGTTTAATGGTTAAACCCTAAAGAGTATTTGCAGGAGAAGGGATCCCTTGCCATAGATCCAGAAGGATCTCAAGATCCAACACATTCAAAGGAATGATGCAACCCAGGTGTGATTATTCTGATATACATCTATTTGTCATGACATTTTCTTGATCAGTATTGCATGTTGAAGCTATGATCAAATTATTAGAAGGATTATAAGTTGATCATAAAGCTTATCCTCTAACCTAACCTTCCATCAAGATAGTGTATTGTCTTAGTACATCAGATAGGTTGAAGAAATCACTCGTCGCTTGAGTGAAGGAGACCTAGAAGAAAACAAAGCACTCATTCTTGAAGACAAGGCTCTAGGTTTGATTAATCAAGATTAATAAGATTCAAAGGTACACATGACAAGTTGATGACTATAGTTGAGATAATAGTCGTTGTAAAGTATTATACTTGATAGAATGTGAGCATATAGAGGTAAATACTTTGCCTAATACAACTAACACCTCCTCTAGGATAAACCTCGTGTGTTAGTTCCAGGTTACCATGGAAGAATGCTTGGTCAAAACACTATGAGAGTGTTGACCTCACTTCATATTGTATTCCTTACCTTTAATCTTTGCTTCAGATAAATTATAAGTGATAGCTCTAACGGAGATACTGTGATGATTGTTCGTGCTATTTCTTTATATTATCAGAAGGATATTATTCTTGCTTGTTGTTTTTTTGACCTCGCTCTAGGCCACATGAGGAAGCTATAAAGAAGGTTGCAAAAGGAAACATGCTAAAGGAAAGACCATAAATGAAGAAATCATCATTGGAAAAGAAGAAGGTGGCTCACATAAGATAAAGGGTCACTCAGAAGCTTCCATGACCCACACCATTGAACAATATTGACATAGAAGATTAGCTCACTTCAACTACAAGGTTCTACCATACATATGAAATGTGGTCACAGGTTTACCGGAAACCAAAGGTGACCATGAAGGCATATGAAATGGATGTGCACAAGGGAAGAACATCAAGAACCTGTTTCCAAAGAAAGACAACAAGGTAGAAGGAGCCCTAGAGCTCATTCATTCAGATGTGAGTGGCTCAATGCCATCATCCTCCATTAGTGGGTATGTATACTATGTATCACTCATTGATGATTACGCTTGTAAGACCTGAATATATTTGAAGTGTTCAACAAGTTCAAGAAATTCAAAGCCTTGATAGAGAACCTTTTTGAAAACAAGATTAAGATACTCAGGTCATATAATGGAGGAGAATACACCTCAAAAAAGTTTGTGAACTTTTGCAAAGATGTTGGGATCTAGAGGGAAATCACTACTCCCTATAATCCCCAAAAAAACGGTGTAGCTGAATGGAAGAACATAACCATATTGGAAGCTATGAAGACTATGATCCATGATCAAGATCTTCCTATGTGCTTATGGGCAGAAGAAGAAATGGCAGTTGTTTATGTGCAGAACCGATTATCCCATAGTACACTTGGGCTCAATACACTGGAAGATTGTTCACTAGAAAGAAGCCAGAGGTAAGCAATCTCAAAATATTTGGCTGTCAGTGTTTATTCATATACCTAAAGAAAAGAGAAACAAGTTGGACCCTTCAGGAAAGAAGGGAATATTTGTGGGATACTGTGAAGTCTCCAAGATCTATATACCAGGTCAACATCACATTGAGATCAACAGGGATGTGACCTTTGATGAAGATGCAACGCTCAAGAAATCTAAACTATGCCAACTTGAAGAGGTATATGAAGAGGAACCCGTAATCCCCAATACTGCAATGAGGGAGGTTCCCAGAGATGCAGAACCAATGAGGGAAGTCGTAACTTCCCCTAATGAGGAACTTCTAGAAGACCATGATATAGTAGAAGTGAAAGAACCTCCTCAGATGACGATCCTCCATAAAAGAAAGCCAGCTTGGGCTAGAGAGCTTATTCAAGATGGAGAGAAGTATGGTGTTCCCCAAAGAACCACGAGACAAGTGAAAAGACCAACGCCATTCTCTAGTGATACGGATTTGATGTGTGATCTCCTAGAAGAGGAGCCTACCTATTTTGAAGAAGCCATTCAGAGGAAATAATGGGAAGATGCCATGACAGAGGAATACTAATCCATAATGAAGAACGAAGTATGGGAAATAGTTCGCAGATCGAAGAATAAAGATGGGTATCCTCCAGATGGCTCTTCAAAATAAAGCATGTTGCAGATCGAAGTATTGAGAAAGATTTGTCACTCATGGATTTTCCCAGAAGGAAGGCATTGACTATGAAGAGACATTCACTCCTATGGCCAGATACACTTTGATCAGAACCATCATAGCTCTTGTAGCTAAGATGAAGAGGAAGCTGCACCAGATGGACGTGAAGACAACTTTCCTAAAACATGTTATCAAAGAGTGTAGTGTCCCCAAGGCCCAGCCCTGATGTAAACCATAATCTGAAAGAGATTTTAAATATGTGTTATAGGCTAGTGAGATGAGTTTTGTATAAGCCGGTAGGCTTATGTGTTCGATTAGGCCAGAGAGCCTAAGGGTTGAAGGCCAAGGGCCTAGATTTTGTATCTATATGTATGCAGCACATCAATAAAATATAAACACCACTAGGTGCAGACCGACCACGATGAATGAGTGATGGGGGACTGAGTGTCCACAGAGTGGGCAAAGGATTAGGGGTTGGAGGGTGGGAAAAATGGGCTGAGTGTTGAGCCTATGGGCTAAGCCTAGGCGGCTTAGGCCTGGAATAATATTTTAATATTATTTCCAAAAAGAGCCATGTGCATATTATTTTATCCTAAGTTCCTAGCAAGGGGAGGGGGACGTGCAAAGGGGATGCACACTGTGGGAATGCATGCAGTTCCCAGGGTGACAAGTGTCAACCCTGGTGCATGCAAATATAATCGCTGAGATGAACTGCGTGAGGGGATATTTCTCCATTCGGACCCGAACCTCTGAGCATGAAACTGGTACGACCTCTGCAAGAATACCCTGGTTCATCCTTGAAAGCGGAAAATCCTGTGTGGACTTCTGAAATACCTTGGTACAACTCCTGTCTGAACAGTTCAAACCTGTATTGATCCTGCATGGATTGTTTGTCACGCGTTCCCGAGAACCCAAGCGTGAGTCTATCCCGTGTTGTCGGATTGAGAAATAAGAAGTGACCTGCCATTGTTGAACCAGTTAGAAAGCCCGTGTTCATTTTCCCGATTGGCTGCTATGGCCACACAATGCTTGTCTGCGCGTGGCATACTGGCCAGAGTAAGCCTATGTTGAGCTTGTGTATGAATTCTCTCTAGGTGAGGGAGGTGGTTGATGTTGGAAGAGGCAGGTTGTCAGGCCTGCGAGAAACTCTTTCCAGGTGAAAGAGTTTGCTGGGAAGTGTTTTCTTCCAGAGAGTGTCTAGCACCAGCTACGGGCTCTGAGACTTCTTGATCTGGCCTATTGCCGAGACCCAGAGGGGGAGGTTAGCACCAATGGACTGTGTGTGTGAAGGTCTATACTCCTGAGCAGAACTGACATGTGGGGAATGAGGGTCTAGTAGTAGTGGGCATAAGATGGCATCTTTGGGAAGAATCCTTCTAGATATTTCTATGTTGTCTTCCCTGTAACCTCAGCCTAGCCTAGGATTCCTTGCCTTGGGGTGGAGCTCGGTCCCAGCTCGGGGGTGACCGACTGTTGAGTTGATGAATAGTGTGGTCTAAGGCTTGGAGGTTCATGGAAGGCCTGCACTTGGTTGGTGATTTCTACAGCTGTTAAAAGATAAGTATTTGAATTATGCTTTAATCATGTTGTGCATGACCGTGCTGTTTATGTATCGTTTTTTCCGCTGTGTAAATGAATTATTGTTAAATGGTATGGAATGTTTAATTATAGCAGTAACGAGATATGTTTTACTCTGTAATTTAAATGTGTTTAATTGTGTTAAATGCATGTGGTTATACTGGCCTGTGTTTATTATTAAAAAGTGTGTACAAATTGGTATCTGAGCGCGAGTAAACTCTGAACTGCGAAAAGGGTACACTACAATTTGGTATTAGAGCCAAGGTTTCAACACTGAGCCTAGATGGGCCAGTGGAGTGGTCTTTGGACCAAGAATGTGAAGGGAAATTAAGTAGGGAGGACCAATTTCGGACCCTGGTTTGTTCTGAAGTGCCAAGGGGACACTTGACGAGTTTTTATTATGCTCAGGAGGTATAGCGGTGCTATGAAACCGCAGCTGGTGTGGTCTATGGCCATGGGGAGACAGGTCTCTACACCAATGGTGTTAGAACCATAGGATCTGTTCGAAAGGGCAGGTGAACCCTTGTAACCGTCAGATATGGAGAATGTGCACAAGGTTTAAATCCTTTGGATATTGCACAGGGGATTGGAAATTCGTGATACGAAAAATCCCGATTTGGTTAGGAACGGTCTGAGCCGTCAGATATCAGTCGGAAAACCCGATAGCCGTTGGATCTGTCGGGAGATGCCCGAAGGTTAAACCTTAGTATTTAGGGGCGAAAGATCCGAATTAGCGAGAGAGAATCCGAGCTGTCCATATAAGGAAGGACACGTGTCGCGTGATTTTCCAATTCGGAGATCTGGACACCCGAACTCACATAGGTGAGCGTTTTTTATCTTGCACTGGGCGAAGTCCCAAGATTGAATCGGGATCGTCCATTTGTTGTGGACACGTGGTAGTAATCCAGGCAATCGGGGAAATTCCTGATAGAAGAGTCATCCATCGAAAATCGGGGTTCGGGGAATCGCGAACCCTGAGGACGTATATGTCTCAGCATTGGAAAGTCCAAAACGCCAATGGAGGGTTGGACCGTTGAATGGTCAACCGTATGAGTGTATCGGAGAAAGAGCATATCAGGGTTCGGGGAATCGCGAACCCTGAGGACGTTTGTGTTTCGTCTTTCGAAAGTCCAAAACCCCAATAGGAGGTACGACTGTGGTCATGTAAGGGGAGGTGAACCACGCGGACACATGGTGACGTACCATGTGCCAGTGGGATGTAAAGAGAAGTGAGAGAGGTGGGACCCGATGACATCGTTGAAAGAAACGTGGACCCTCATGAATGTACCACATGCCATGGTGGTGAAGGGCGACAGCTGTGCTATGGGCCCGAAGGATAAAGTAATTCACGATTTCATGGATTCGCGAGATAAGTGCATGGGAGCTTGACATTGAAACTCGCAAAGTCATGAAGTAGCAAGAACGAGAGGAGAAAAGTCAACATCGCTTCTTGGGGTTTCATGAAAGGGAGGTGCCAGGGTTGGACACCACAACTCATGAAGGTGCGAGTAGCGAAGAGTGCTAACACTTAGACTTAGACCTAGACTATGGTCATGCAAAGGAGACCCTAGCGAGGAGAGAGCCAAACCCTTGTCGCATCTCGAGTATCGGCGTTTAGAGGAATGATTCAAAGGTTTTCAACTCACGAGATCGCGAGTTGTGAAAAGGGTGACTTGGATTTCGTATTTTTAACTGTCGGATCTTCATGGACCAAGATTCCGAAGTTCTGAAGTCCCAGAAATTGCATAACCAAATGAGAGCTCAGAAAACTTAATTGAATCAAAATATCTTTTGTTCTTGTTCGTATTGGATTATAAATGTTACAGATTGTTTTGAAGGTGTAATGGACTGACAAACTTTGAATTGAATTGCACAGTGCGTGTGCAGAGTTCAACGAAGGTCAAGATTTCAGTTAACCAGCACCGAGTATGGAGTGGGGAAGAGTGCAGATTACTCCCGAAATAGAAGATGAACGGGAAGGAAAGGATGTTAACCTAGGAGTCGAAGGATCGAACTCTAATGGACATGGAAAGGAGATGGATAAGGAAGGTCACGTGATGAAAATCATTGAAATATTTCAAAGAGAGGCCAAGGCTCACTAAGATGATAGCCGAAAACTTATGAAAGTCAGGGATCGACAGGGTGAGGTAAACTTAAAATTTTTTAAGAGCCTGGAAAGAATAGAGAAGAAACTTGAGAAGGGAAGAGACTCAGGTACGACAGAGAGTCACATAAATCATGGGAGAAGAAGTAGATCGAGGAGTGGTAGCCGACATCACAGTCGCTCCCAAAAACATTTTGACAGGGAGACATACAGTAGTTCAAGCCCATCCCCTACCAAAAAACATCGGAAATTTGGAAGGAAGGAATTGAAAGGAGAAATGAACAAGATTAAGCGGTTGCTTGGCATGAAGAAATACTTCCAATTGCAGAATTATTCCACCCATGCAGAAGGAAGAATTGCAATGTACCAACTGAAAGGAAAAGATTCCATGTGGTGGGTTCAGTTTGTGCAGGTGCAGCACATCAGAGAGAAAGAGGTCACTTGGAAGGAATTTAAGAGGTATTTTGAGAAGAAATACCTGACTAAAAGATACTATGACAGAAATATGAAGGAGTTCTTTGAATTCAAGTTGGGCAGTATGACCATTGATGAGTATGAACGAAGTTTTCTGGAACTACTGAAGTATGTTCCATTCATCAAAGACGAGGCTGTTAAAATTCAGAGGTATTTGAGTGGAATTCCACCTTCCATTGGTGACAATATTCAATATGATGATCCTAAGACTATGGAAGAAACAATAAGGAGGGAAAAATGCTTATACGAACAGCAAAGAGAAAATCCTACCTTTAGGAAGGCTTGGGATGACCAGAAGAGGTTTAAGAAAGAACAGAGGCAAAAGGGAGACAAGCCTTCCTTTTTCCAAAATAGTCATCAGGGACAGCCCTTGTTTAGAGAGCCAAGAAGGACTGAAGGGGGAGCACAAAGACAGAGACTGACGCCCATTCAGTGTTGGGGCTTTCAAGGAAACCACAAGTACAGAGATTTTCCCCATAAAAATGGTAAAGAGAGAACTGTACATACTGTTCAGCAAGCTGAAATAGTGGAGGATATGGGTAGCAGAATGCCGAGGATCTATGCAGCCCTGGACAATAAGCAAGCGTAATTTCAATCACACATGATTGAAGTGGAAGGTATGATCAACAACCGACCACTTGTTATTTTAATTGATTCAGGGGCTAGCCATAGTTATGTAGATCCTAGAGTGGTGGAAGGTTTGCATCTAATGAAGAGAAAACATGAGAAGTCTTGGTTAGTGCAGTTAGCCACAGGGACCAAGAGGAAGGTCACTGAATTGGTTAAGTCCTGTTCAGTGGACATGAAAGGAATGAGCACTAAGGCTGAATTGAACATTCTGCCTTTAGGCTCATATGATTGCTTAATTGGGATGGACTGGTTGGACCAGCACCATGCCCTTTTGGATTGTCAAAACAAGAGGTTCACATGTCTGAACGAAGAGGGAAATTAGGTAACAATCCAAGGAATTCCCAGAGCCGTGGCTATGAGGGAAATCTCAGCTATGCAGCTGAAGAAATGTTACCGGAAAGGCTGTCAATTATTTGCAGCCCGGGTGGAAGAAGCATTCCAAGATGTGATCTAGAATTTGGAAAACCACAAGGTACTCAAAGAATTTAAGGACATATTTCAGGAGGTACCTATACTACCTCCAAAGAGGGACATCGATTTTTCTATAAATCTGATGCCTGGAGCAGCTCCAATTTCGAAGGCTCCTTATAGAATGAGTACACCAGAGCTGAAAGAGTTGCAATTGCAGATTGAAGAACTACTAAAGAAAGGTTACATTCGTCCCAGTGTGTCACCGTGGGGAGCCCCTATCCTATTCATGAAGAAGAAATATGGGACGTTGAGGCTGTGCATTGACTTTTGGCAGTTGAATAAGGTCACTGTCAAGAACAAGTATCCTCTGCCAAGGATTGATGATCTTTTCGATCAGCTGAAGGATGCGAAAATATTTTCAAAAATAGATCTCTGATCTGGATATCACCAAGTGAGAATAAGGGATGAGGACATCAGCAAGACTGCCTTCAGAACAAGGTACGGTCATTATGAGTTTACAGTGGTGTCGTTTGGATTGTCCAACGCGCCTGCTGTCTTTATGTGTTTAATGAATGGAGTGTTCAGAAATTATCTGGACAAGTTTGTCATAGTCTTCTTGGACGATATCTTGGTGTATTCCAAGACAGAGGAAGAA
>ML781335.1:569327-600577 GCA_009831015.1 Picea engelmannii
ACAGTGGTGTCGTTTGGATTGTCCAACGCGCCTGCTGTCTTTATGTGTTTAATGAATGGAGTGTTCAGAAATTATCTGGACAAGTTTGTCATAGTCTTCTTGGACGATATCTTGGTGTATTCCAAGACAGAGGAAGAACACGAGAAACACCTTAGAATGGTGTTGCAAGTGTTGAGAGAACACCAGCTGTACACAAAACTGAGCAAGTGCTCATTTTACCAAAGGCAGATCCATTACTTGGGACACATTATATCAGAGGAGGGGATTGTTGTGGATCCTGAGAAGGTACAGGCCATTCGAGAATGGCCAGTGCCAAGAAATGTGGTGGAAGTAAGATCTTTTATGGGTCTGACAGGCTATTATAGGAGGTGCATAGCCGGATTCTCAAGGATAGCGCATGCTATCACTTCCTTGCAAAGGAAGGAGAAGAAGTTTCAGTGGACTGATGAATGTGAGAGAAGCTTCCAGCAACTGAAGAAACTGCTCACTAGTGATCCAATCCTTAAGATTGTAGATCCAAACAAGGATTATGTAGTGTGCACAGATGCGTGTAAGGAGGGGTTGGGAGGAGTTCTCAGCCAAGAAGGATTTGTAGTTTGCTATGAATCCCAGAAGTTGAAGGAACATGAGAAGAATTATGCCACTCATGATTTGGAGCTGGCAGCAATCGTTCACGCCCTGAGGAAATGGAGACATTACCTCATGGGAAAGAGATTCAAATTAAGAACAGACCACAATGGTCTAAAATATTTATTTGATCAGCCAACCTTAAATGCTAGGCAAATTAGATGGCTGGAATTTCTGTGTGAATATGAATTTGATATCAAGCATATCAAAGGGAAAGAAAATAAGGTGGTTGATGCACTCAGCAGAAAAGTGCATGAATTACATGCTACAGCCATTAGCATGTATAGAACTGAGATTAAAGACCGAATTATTGAAGCTGCAAATGTTGATTTGCAGTACAAAAGACTTGTAGCAAGGCTACAACAACATGAGAAACCACAAACCAAGGAAAGTTACACCTTGGGAACTGATGGTTTACTTCTGCATAAGAACTGAGTATATGTACCCAATGTCCGATAATTGAAGCTGGCAATTCTAAAAGAGATGCATAACATGACTTACGCTGGACATCCTGGATATCAAAAGATTGTGGTAGCAGTCAAAAGCCATTATTTTGGCCAGGTTTGAAGAAAGAAATTGCTGAATACATCGCCAGATGTATGGAGTGCCAAAAGGTCAAGGCTGAGCACAGACACCCAACAGGGTTGTTGTAGCCTTTACCTATTCTTGAGTGGAAATGGGATGTGGTAACAATGGATTTTATCACAGGATTGCCCAGAACAAGCAAGCAGCATGATTCAATTATGGTGGTGGTGGACAAGATTACTAAAGCTACTCATTTTATTCCACTGAAAACCACCCACAGAGCAGCAGATGTTGCTGATATTTTCCTAAAAGAAGTCGCACACTTGCATGGAATTTCTAAGACAATTGTGTCTGATAGAGACCTGAAATTCACTTCAAATTTCTGGAAAGGACTGTTCAAAGGATTTAGAACGAATATGAACTTTAGCACAGCATATCATCTCGAGTCTGATGGACAGACAGAGAGAGTAAACAGAGTAATAGAAGACATGCTGAGAATGTATGTGATGGATAAACCATCAAGGTGGGAAGACTACCTACATTTGGTAGAATTCGCCTATAATAATGGGTATCATGCATCATTGAAAATGAGCCCATTCGAAGCGCTTTATGGAAGAAGGTGAAACACTCCAGTGAGCTGGGATAATCCAGCTGACAGAGTAGTAGTCGGGCCTAAACTGCTCAAAGAGATGGAAGATCAAATGATAAAAATCAAACAGAATTTGAAAGCTACCCAGGACATGCAGAAAAGTTGCGTTGATAGTAATAGAAACCATAGAGAATTCAGAGTAGGTGACCATGTTTTCCTGAAAGTGAAAATTAACAGGAGTTCCCTGAAATTGGGAAGTTGCGCCAAGTTGGCAGCAAGATTTTGTGGGCCATTTGAGATACTAGAAAGGATTGGGCCGGTTGCATACATGCTTACATTACCTTCATCTATGACTGTACATAATGTGTTTCATGTTTCACTACTTAAGAAATATGTACCTGATGCTAATCATGTTATCGATTGGACTGTGATTCAGGTGGAACTAGAAAGTGTCTTGCAAGTGCATCCTGTGCGCATATTGGACAGGAAAAGAAAACAGCTCCGGAATCGAGCTATAGAGCTTGTAAAGGTCCAGTGGACCTGGTACGGTCCTGAGGATGCGACATGGGAGCATGCAGATGTTATGCGGGCAGAGTACCTGCATCTTTTTGAAAATTTTGAAAAGCTTGCTGATGCTATGTAAAGTTGCACCGAGGACGGTGAAAAAATAAGGGGAGGGGATTGTAGTGTCCCCAAGGCCCAGCCCCGATGTAAACCATCATCTGAAAGATATTGTAAATATGTGTTATAGGCTAGTGAGCCAAGTTTTGTATAAGTCGGTAGGCTTATGTGTTCGATTAGGCTAGAGAGCCTAAGGGTTGAAGGCCAAGGGCCTGGATTTTGTATCTATATGTATGCAGCACATTAATAAAATATAAACACCACCAGGTGCAAACCGACCACGATGAATGAGTGATGGGGGACTGAGCATCCACAGAGTGGGCAAGGGATTAGGGGTTGGAAGGTGGGAAAAAGAGGCTGAGTGTTGAGCCTAGGGGCTAAGCCTAGGGGGCTTAGGCCTGGAATAATATTTTAATATTATTTCCAAAAAGAGCCATGTGCATATTATTTTATCCTAAGTTCCTGGCAAGGGGGGGACGTGCAAAGGGGATGCACACTGTGGGAATGTATGCAGTTCCCAGGGTGACAAGTGTCAACCCTGGTGCATGCAAATATAATCGCCGAGATGAACCACGTGAGGGGATCTTTCTCCATTCGGACCCGAACCTCTGAGTGTGGAACTGGTACGACCTCTGCAAGAATACCCTGGTTCATTTCTGAAAGCAGAAAATCCTTTGTGGACTTCTGAAATACCCTGGTACAATTCCTGTCTGAACAATTTGAACCTATGTTGACCCTGCATGGATTGTTTGTCACGCGTTCCCGAGAACCCGAGCGTGAGTCTATCCCATGTTGTCCGATTGAGAAATAAGAAGTGACCTGCCATTGTTGAACCAGTTAGAAAGCTCGTGTTCGTTTTCCCAATTGGCTACTGTGGCCACGCAATGCTTGTCTGCATGTGGTATACTGGCTAGAGTAAGCCTATGCTGAGCTTGTGTATGAATTATCTCCAGGTGAGGGAGGTGGTTGATGTTGGAAGAGGCAGGTTGTCAGGCCTGCGAGAAACTCTTTCCAGGTGAAAGAGTTTGCTGGGAAGTGTTTTCTTCCAGAGAGTGTCCAGCACCAGCTACGGGCTCTAAGACTTCCTGAATCGACTTGTTGTCGAGACCCAGAGGGGGAGTTTAGCACTGATGGACTGTGCGTGTGAAGGTGTATACTCCCGGGCGGAACATGCATGTGGGGAATGAGGGTCTAGTAGTAGTGGGCGTAAGATGGCATCTTTGGGAAGAATCCTTCCAGATATTTCTGTGGTGTCTTCCTTGTAACCTCAGCCTAGCTTAGGATTCCTTGCCTTGGGGTGGAGCTCGGTCCCAGCTCGGGGGTGACCCACTGTTGAGATGATGAACAGTGTGGTCTAAGGCTGGGAGGTTTGTGGAAGGCCTGAACTTGGTTGGTGATTTCTACAGATGTTAAAAGGTAATTATTTGAATTATGATTTAATCATGTTGTGCATGATCGTGCTGTTTATGTATCATGTTTTCCACCATGTAAATGAATTATTGTTAAATGGTATGGAATGTTTAATTATAGTAGTAACGAGATATGTTTTACTCTATAATTTAAATGTGTTTAATTGTGTTAAATGCATGTGGTTATAATGGCCTGTGTTTATTATTAAAAAGTGTGTACAAATTGGTATCTGAGCGCGAGTAAGCTCCGAACTGTGAAAAGGGTACACTACAAAGAGGAAGTGTATATAGAGCAGCCTCAAGGATTTGAGGTTGAAGACAGGAAGTCTCATGACTGCAAACTGAAGAAATCCTTATACGGATTGAAGCAAGCTCTTAGAGATTGGTATGGCCATATAGACAGTTTCTTGATGAACTTAGGCTTTACCAAGAGTAAAGAAGACTCGAATCTCTACTTCAAAATTATGAATAATGAGCCAGTAATCTTACTGCTATATGTGGATGACTTATTCTTAACTGGAGAAGAAAATCTCATCGCTGAATGTAAAAAGATACTTTCCTCGAAATTTGAAATGAAATACCTTGGCCTAATGCATTATTTCTTAGGTCTTGAGATATGGCAGAGTCTTGAGAGGATCTTCCTTAACCAAGGGAAGTACATGGTCGAAATCTTAAAGAGATTCGACATGTTGGAATGCAAGCCCATGAATACACCCATGGAAGTGAAGCTAAAGCTGTTGGTCGATACTTCGTCAGAAATTATTGATGCCACACTGTACAGACAGATTATTGGATCGCTGATGTACCTGATGAACACTAAACCAGACATTTTTTTTGCCGTGAACACCTTGATTCATTTTCTAGTAGAACCCAGACATGTTCACCTAGTGGCTGCAAAACATGTGATGAGGTACCTTAAAGGTACAATAGATTATGGTCTCAGCTGTGATGGAGATCATGATTTCACATTGAGTGGATATACTGATGCAAATTGGGCAAGAAGTGTTTCTGACAGGAAAAGCACTTCAGGATGTTGTTTCAGATTGGGATCAACTATGATCTCATGGCAGAGTAGGAAGAAATCTAGTATTTCTCTCAGCACAACAAAAGAAGAATACATTGTTGCATGTTCTTCTAGCTACGAATCTATATGGCTTCGAAAGTTGTTGGCTGAACTATTTGATTTAGAGATGAGAGAAACCTTGATTCCATGTGACAACCAGAGTTGCATAAAGATGACAGAGAATCCTGTATTCCACTATAGGAAGAAGCACATAGAGATTCATTATCATTACATTCGCGACATGGTACAGAGAGGAGCCTTGAAGCTCCAGTACATTAGTACAGATGAACAGGTTGTTGACATGTTGACCAAGCCCCTATGTCATGTGAAGTTTGAGTACTTCCAAGATAAGCTTGGCAGGACCTTCCTCGAAAGGGGGAGTAGATGTGATGTATTCCTTACTTCTGACCTAGTTGTTAGACGTAAAGCAAGATGTGATGTTCCTTGCTTCTGACCTAGTTGTCAGACGTAAAGCAAGATGTGATGTTCCTTTCTTCTGACCTAGTTGTCAGATGTAAAGTAAGATGAGATGTTCCTTGCTTCTAACCGAGTTGTCAGACGTAAAGCAAGATGAGATGTTCCTTGCTTCTGACTGAGTTGTCAGACGTAAAGCAAGATGAGATGTGTTCCTTTCTTCTGACCGAGTTGTCAGACGTAAAGCAAGATGAGATGTGTTCCTTGCTTCTGACTGAGTTGTCAGACGTAAAGCAAGATGAGATGTGTTCCTTGCTTCTAACCAAGTTTTCAGACTTAAAGCAAGATGAGATGTGTTCCTTGCTTCTGACTGAGTTGTCAGACATAAATAAAGATGAGATGTGTTCCTTGCTTCCGACCGAGCTATTAGATGTAAAGCAAGATGAGATGTGTTCCTTGCTTCTGACCTGATGGTTGTGATGTAAAGCAAGAATATATGATGAGACTCACACTGAACTTCCGGCTGGATAGCTGTGACGTAAAGCCAGTCTAGTATCCTGCTTCTGACTGGATGGTTGTGACGTAAAGCAAGACGAGTATCTTTCTTCCAGCTTGAGTGCTGTGACGTAAAGAAAGACGATGAAATGAGACTAGTACTGTGATTCCAACTTGATAGCTGTGACATAAAGCCAGTCTAGTATCTTGCTTCCAACTTGAGTGCTATGACGTAAAGCAAGACATTGAGATGAGAGAAGTACTGAGCTTCCAGCTTTGACAGTTGTGACGTAAAGTCAGTCTTGTATTATGATGAACCAGCCTTGTGCTGTGATGATGATTATGTATCAATTTTTATACTAATACATATTGATGCAGATGATGATGGAATTCCTTTGAGAATGACGATGCTACTAATGAAGAAAACTTCCAATGATTTATAGATACGCCAGTCAGTGTTCCAAGATGATATTGATGATGTTGTCCTCTCACCCACTTGATGTTGTTGATGATGTTGTCCTCTCTCTCTCGCATGATGCCACTGAAGAATACCCTTCTTGTTAAGGGGGAGTGTTGAAATAATGTAATTGCAAAGAGTATTCTTATTATTATTGATATATTATTCATAGGATCAATCCCCATTGTGGATTGATCATGTCGGTTATTGTAATAGGACCAAATCCCCTTTTGCAGATTGGTCAAAAGACAATTGTAATAGGCATAATAAGAAGTCGGCCCCGGTAGATAATAAAGAGACCCAGAAATATAATAAACATGGGTTTACCCACCCAGTTTGAGAAGTCGGACCTGCCAGTGAAGAGACACTTCACACGTGCCAGACTTGTATAAATAAAGGAGGCTAGCGCCTCACTTAGACACAACTCACTTGCTCATTATAAGAGACAAGTTTAGATCTGTTGTTGGAGAAGAAGGAGAGAGAGAGTGTCACATATCTGGGAGAGGACTTTCTGTATTAGCATAATAGATCTCTTGGCATTGTATTGGTTATCTATATTAAGGAAGTTTTGTTGGGTTTTCTTCACCTAGAGGGTTTCCTAGGATAAATGTTGTGTCTCTTGTGATTGTGTATTTCTGAGTGATATTGGATTATGCTATTGTTATCTAATGAAATGAAAACGTCTATAATAATGGCTTAAACATTAACATGAATAATTCTAGATAATGTGAAGCGATCGAGGAGAAGCCTGTGCAGCTCTCACCAACGAACAAAAGAAACAAGATTAGCTCGGTTCATTCTCATATCCTCAAACAGAGAGAAAATATTGATAGTTTTGAAGGAGGCATCACCCTAAAACATTTTTTTGTTTGGTAACGACCATGATAGTCTGCTTCCACATGCCGTGCACTCTCCAGTGAACAAGCATGCGGAATAAATCAAATTCGTTACAATAGATAGTAGGACCCTAACGAACACTTGTTCATTCAAATATTTGATCAAAGGAAAGCATCGACACATCACTCTCTCATGATGAGACCGACTTGATAACCGAAATCCCCATGGCGAAATACAAGCAATCATGATGTAGCCAGATGTTTTTGTTGTCTATTTTTGGAAAAGTGTCATGCGAAGAGTCCTCTAACGTAGAATAATCAGTTTCCTAGTTTTTAGAGATATTAGTTAGAAGAGCAGGGTAGCCCAAGCGACGCCCTCACCTATATATTCGATATTTTCAATGTAGGCCAGGTTGGTTGGAAGAATTAGTATAGACAATGTCTATTGAATGTAGTTTGGGTCTGATCAAAATTTAATGCAAAAGTCCTGAAGATTCGAAGAAAAGATTCTAATTGCAATAGTTAGATGTATTGTTTCCTTTCTTTGCATATGTATTTCTTATATTATTTATTCATTCTATTTCTATCTAAATAGGAATTTATTTTGGACATGAGATCCACTACGTGGTGCCCTGGTATTCACACCATTTAGACACAACGTTTTCCTGTAAGTTAACTCTGAATTCATCCTCAGCAGTTCTTTGAGTTTAATTCATGTGTTTTCTCCCACCCCACATTACGATTTTAAAACTGAAGATTCTTGCTCGCTTAGCCTTTATCCTCCCAAGTTCAGTCATCGAGTCATTTATCTCCATCATTTTCTCGAACCAACTCCATAGCCCAAGGTCTTGCTCTTTTGTGCCAATATAACCAGAAACTATTATTCCAAAGGTGTTAAATCTAGCCGATAATTCAAAGCCATATCCTGCACTAAGACACATTCTCTTGAGAGAGACCTCTCTAGGTTCAAAAGGCTAGTTTTAGATCTCAAAGTTGGTTGAAATAGTTACCTCCATCGTCTGTTTATCAGCCAAACAGATTTATAGAGTGCTGGCATTCTGACGTCATTGTCAGGGATGAAATTGAATAGATTTTCCCCGGTAGAACAACTAATGTTGTAGTTTTACCCTTGAGGGTAACAGAGGGAGAAACATTTGTACCGACTAAAACCTTTACCCTGGTGACTCCAGTCAAAAAGACCACCAACACCAAGTAGCATGATTTAGGAATCCTGGATCCTAAAATGATATATATTAGAGAAAATCCTGATCCAAACCCTGTAGAGCCTGTATCTGATCCAGAGAAATTTCCGTGCAGGGCCAGGGAGCAAGCATCGAACCCGTTCTAATGCATGGAAATAAGTCTTTCCTTACCAAAATACGACGCACAAAGCATCGACGACCTTGATTTAGACGGATTGTTTGATCAAACCATGTTCAGATCTAAGTCGGAAACCACCTTGGACGAAATAGTTTTCGACCAGAAGAGATTCCAAACTCTGATAACTAATAATATACCCCAAATCCCTAACCCTCCTAGAGCCATGACCACCATATTCTCCCCCCTCATTCTGCTAGCTCAGTTGCATGATTTTCCCCAGAATTACAACCAGAGGATTTATCTCTACGATGTTGAAGGGAACGTTTCAACCCAAAAGCATTTTGATTGGTTCAACGATTTTGTCGACCTAGAGGAGATAGACTATGCAGACGTGAAAATGAGGTTGTTCGTGCAGATTTTTGTGGGGGAGGTGAGTAAGTGGTTCAAATCCCTACGACCAACAAGTATTCAAGAATTTGCCACATTCAAAGTAACCTTCATTACTATATGGGGAGAAAAGAAGAACCCCTTGCAACTGTTGACGCAGTATAATAATATGAAGAGGGCACCAGAATAAACCGTGGAAGAATTCTCAGGCCATTTCATGAGGGTTTATAACTCAATCCCTGCATAATTTCAACCACCCACTAGAGTCACGTAGCTACGATATGTAGACTCTTTTGATAGCAATTTCGCCCTGCTATTGAGAGAAAGAAGATCAACAAATTTGGATGCAATGATGAGTGATGCAATCGAAGTCGAAGTAAACATGATGGCATTGGGGAAGATCAAACAAAGATTCAACAGGGGTGATAAGAGACCCCAAGGGTATGCACAACCATCAACGTCAAGGTCCACGGACAAAAAATTTGACTTAATGATGAAGACCATGGAGAAACTGATGGACAAAATGTCCATGGGAAACAAACCTGTTGCTTGAGAATAGAATGACCCCCAACACAGAAATCAGAACCTCGGGAGGGGCCAAGTTCCTCATATCAGACAGAGGGAACAAAGGGAGAAAAGAGATCAAGGTGACCAACAGATGGGGTCTCCATTCCAAAAAAAATACATGGACAAAGACTTCAATCAGATGTTCGAAGACCAAATTCATTGTTACGATGAAAAGAACCCGCGCGTATTTTTGACATAGGGAAAACATGATCGATACATGAGAAGAAATGACAATTTTATGCTAGAGATGAATGATGCATGGTTTGGCGAGACAAAAAAGTTTATAAAGAGTTATTAGAATGCCATCATGTAGTTTCAAAAGAAATATAACCTCAGGAGCATGGAAGTCTCTATCGAGCCTTAGCAGAAAAATCCCATAAGGAGACCTTCAACAAACACCCCTTCCACAAGCCGACCGAAGACGGATAACTTGACCAAGGATGCAGCTAAAAAGGTGAATTCAAAGGAGGAGGCTCCGAGGAAAGCACTGGAAAATGGCAGGGAAGCGCGTGGAAAGGACGTAGATAAATTTTGTCCCCCCTTTAACTTTGAGCATGAAATGGATAAAATCAAGATCTTTGTTCTATTCAATGAACTTATCAGAAAGGGTGAGTATCGAGAGAAGATTATTAAAATGCTAAAAAAGGGAGGGACCCCGGATACTTTTAACATCCAAGACAATCACCTTACTATTCTTTTTGGTCTGCGTGTTGAGAAGACAAGAAATACCGAGGATGTCCCCTTGTTCTATGCCAGTATGAAAGTCCACGACATGACCCTGCATAACACCATGCTGGATTCCGACACATCACATAACCTCATGCCAAAGGTGATCATGGACGAGTTGGGTTTGGACATCACTAGGCCCTGTAAGGACCTTTTTTATTTTGATTCGAGGAAATTCAAGTGATTGGGTCTCATCAAGGACTTAGTTGTGTCATTGGCCCAAGTTCCTTTGAATAAAATGGTTATAGACATGGTCATGGCAAACATATACCCAAAGTTTGGCATACTGCTATCCAGGTCATGGGCTGCGAAGTTAAAAGGGACTTTGCAAATGGACATGTCATACGCCACCATTCCTATTTTTGGCCAGGATAGACGGTTATACAGAGAAGTGCCGCTGAAATATATGGTAAGCAGTAAGACGTAGCCAAATAACCATCCCATCTATTGAGTCAACATTGAGGTAGCTTCCTCCATATTCTTCAATGACCTCAGTTTTGAAGAGGATGAAACGACATCCATTATGACCGTCGATGATGAAGTCGCGCGACGAGCAACCGAGTGCACCGATCCGAGAAACCATGAGGAGAATGAGATATGGAACATGAGTTTTGACAATGCGGTCAACAAAGAAGGGGCTGGGGCCGGAATATGGATAAACCCACCCAAAGTGGGCTCAAAGCTCTTCTCGTGCAAACTCACTTTTGACTGTACAAACAACATGGCCGAGTATGAGGCATTGATTTTGGGCCTAAAGGTTTTAAAGGAATTAGGCGTAGAGAAGATAGCAGTACATAGAGACTCCGAGATGATTATAAACCAGGTGAAAGGCATATATTAGGAAAAACACCCGAGGATGAGAGCATACAAAAACTTGGTGTTGGAACTCCTCGAGGAGTTCTCAGAGTATAATATGTCGGTTGTCCCAAGGAGGAAAAATCATATCGCTGGCGCATTGGCCACCTCAGCCTCGGCTTTCAAAATCCCCATCTCCCCCAACAAAAAATATGGAAATGAATTCAAGCATAGGCAAACACTGCTTGATAATATTGAATATTGACAGGTGTTTGAAGATGAGAAATAGGTGGAGAGGTTTCTCCAAATGACCGACGAGTTCGCTAATACAAACATTGACAATGAATGTTGTTGCGACGAAGATGGGAGCGCGGATGTGTGTAGTAATGATGACCCTTTCTAGGACCAGATAATAGGAAGGGACATAGTACAACTGAAAAATAACATCATCCCGAAGGGGTTAGTGCTACTGGAAAAGCTGTTTGACGAAAATGACGTGGCTAGAAATCCCAAGATCACTGCAAACGAAGAGGACATTGAAGAATGCAACATCGGGACTGAGGAGAATTCAAAAATAATCAAATTATCGAAAACGCTCAGTCCAAAGGTCAAGAAACACTATGTCAAGCTGATGAAGGATTTCCCTGACATTTTCATGTGGAGCTATGACGATTTGAATGTGTATGACACTAAAGTAATCCAACATGTTATCCCTCTCAAAGAAGACCATAATCCTTTCAAACAAAAGTTGAGATGGATAAATACGTTGCTACTTCTGCTGATCAAAAAAGAGGCAAATAAACTCTTTGAAGCTAAGATTATCATTTCTTTAAGATTTTCAAAATGGGTAGCCAATTTGGTACCTATAAGAAAGAAAAGCGGTGAAATAAGACTATTTGTGGACTTCCGAAATTTAAACAAAGTGTCCCTCAAGGATTAGTACCCTCTTCCTAAAATGGACTATATCCTGTAAAAGGTGGTGGGATCCCAGAAGATGTCCATGCTAGATGGATTTTCGAGTTATAACCAGATCATGGTACACTCGGATGACAGGGAAACGATGACCTTCACGAAGCCATGGGGGACGTTCTTGTATGCAAAGATGCCTTTCAGACTGATGAACACTGGATCCACCTTCCAAAGGGAAATGGACATAGAATTTGCTAACAAAAAGGAAAAATTTATTGTGATCTATTTGGATGACATCACAGTATACTCTGACTCCGACGAACAAAACCTCGAGCATCTGAAAAGGGTTTTCCAGAAGTGCAGGAAATTCAGCATATTGCTGAATTCAAAGAAATCAAATTTTGGGATGGAAGAAGGGAAGTTTTTGGGGCACATTATCTCGAAAGAGGGCATCAAGATAGACCCCAACAGGGTCAAAAAAATCCTAAAAATTGACACTTCGCGTAGTAAGAAAGAAGAGTAATCCTTCCTGCGAAAGGTGAACTTCTTGAGAAGATTCATCTCAAACCTAGAAAAAATTATAAAGCACATAACCTACATGCTTAGGAAGCGGAATGAGATCAAGTCGAATCTGGAAGCTAGGAAATATTTTGAAGATATCAAGGTGGCGCTGACTAGAGCTCATGTGCTAGCCAGTCCAGACTTCACAAAATGTTTCATCTTGTTTTCATTCTCCTCGGAGCATACGATTGTCGGTGTGTTTTTGCAGAAAGACAGACAAAACTTCAAGAATCCTATAGGCTATTTCAGTAAGACGTTGATGGAAGCTCCACTAAGGTACGACATTATGGAAAAACAAGCATATGCCTTAGTGATATCCCTAAAGGAGTTCAGGACATACATATTGCACTCCCAATTCATTTCTTATGTTCCCATAACAACTCAGTAAAGGATATCCTGACTCAACCTGACCCTGAAGGGATAAGAGGTAAGTCGATAGCGGCGATGCTGGAATAATATCTTGAGATCAAACCTACAAAAATAATTAAGGGTCAGGGTCTGGTAAAGTTGATGGCGAAATCAGACTGCGACACTGTGGGGATAAAATTCATTGTTGATCTATTAGAGAGTCGTTAGGAAGAAATGAATGTGTAGACATCTCAGAAGTTCATCGATTCATTGTGGTGTACATACCTCATATATGTGTTGAGGAATCTACAAGCCCCTTCGGGTTTAAGTAAGAACAAGGCTAGATTCTTAAAGCTCAAAGTGGTTAGGTTATGTGTCATGGAAAAATCACTCTACTGCAAATATCCCGGGGGGATATTGTTGAGTTGTTTGCTGGAAGATGATGCAAAATGAGCTATAGAATAATTTCACCAAGGTGATTGCAGAGGGAACCACAACTGGAAAACCACCATGCAAAAAATTCTAAGAGTGGGTTACTACTGGCCTACAATCTTCACGGACATATACAAAGAAGTCTCCAGCTACCACGAGTGTCAGATTTTCGATGGGAGAAGGAATCTGCAGTCCCTACCACTAAAGTCAATCTCAGTTGAAGCACCTTTCATGCAGTGGGGTTTGGATTTCAGAGGGAAAATAAATCTTCCATCCTCAACGCAACAAAAATGGATACTCATGGCCACATAATACTTCACTAAATGGATAGAAGAGATCCTCACGAAGCAGGATACTGACATAGTCATCATCCAATTTTTAGAGACAAAAATCTTATCGAGATTTGGGTGCCCTGTTAAGATCATACAAGACAACGTGGCCACATTCAAATCCAAAAAGATGGATAAGTTCTGTCAGGATTACAATATAACCTTGGGGCACTCTACAACATATTACCCACAAGGAAATGGGTTAGTTGAATCTTCGAACAAAATCTTGACCAGGATCATCAAAAGGCTCCTGCAAGACAATAAGAGCGCCTGGAATAAAATGATTATTTACACTATGTGGGAAGACAGGGTTACCACCAAGAATTTTATCTCAACATCACCTTTCCATATTGTATACGGTGTTGATGCAATTTTCCCTACCTCACTGAGGCTGTCCATCATAAGGTTGTTGCAAGAGCAGGAGCCCGAGCCAGATGACGCACATAGAAGAATAAATCAGTTAATTCACACATAGCAGATGCAGGAACAGATGTACAATTGATCACAACTCTGCCAGGAGAGGATGAAGAAAGCCTTTGACAAGAATTCTAAGTGAGAGGAGTTTCAGTTGGGAGATCTGGTGTTGAAATGGGATGTGAGAAATGAATATAAAGGAAAGCACAAAAAGTTCAACAATATTTGGATAGTTCCTTTCAAAATCGGCACATGTCGTGGAAATAATGCTTATTTTATTGAATAATTAACTGGTGAGTCCGTTAGTTGGGGGCCTCTAAATGATAGGTTCCTCAAATGCTATTTGGTGAAGTAAGTCTGTTTAAGTCACATACCATTGTAAATAGTCGTTTTGTTTTTGTGTTGAGTCAATAAGTCAGTAGAAAATTGAATCTTGAAGTGAAGGCCCTGAGTTTATGTAGGAGTTGCATCGATAGGTTAGGTTACATCTGGTTCTTCATATGTCATATGTCCGAAAATTAAGTGAGGCCCAATTTCCAGGCACCTGGTCTACTGTTCTTGCTACCTCGGAGGGAGGATAGCATCCCCATTGGAGCAAGTTGTTAGCGCCACCGTTTTCCTTTGGTTAGGATCGTATTAGTTGAGTCATGGCTTGTGTGTCAAATTACGTAAGTTCAAGTACTTAAAAACATAAGGGTTGAAGTCATCAAGTGGTCAGTTGTCCCTTGGAAATGGGAAGGGAGGTCAAAGTCGAAACATATGTAAATGGTATAGGTATGTTGTTCCCAGAGAGTCAGGTCATATTAAAAAGGGAGTCTCTACGTGCCCCTGGTTGAGTTAGGTAGTTAATAGAAGTCGCATTGGCGAGTGCAGTAACCATTATTAGCTCATTACGAAGGCCGAGAGAATGAAAAATTACGTCGTTCATATCATGTATGACCTGCAGCCCTTATCGCCTGTACTTTACACACAGGGATGTGTTATGGAAAATCTATAGTTCGATTTGAAACATCCATTCGCCATGAATTCAGTGTTCCTTGGCACGATTCCTTTTTATTCTCGGTGTATTGTAAATTCTAGGTGCTCTGCACCCATTTTATTCGCAAAATTAGATTCATGCTCTAGCTGTAAATTTTCTCACAAGCCCAGGTTAATCAACTTCTCTGACTTGGGCATTCATTAGATCCACTGCGTGAAAGATAAATAGCGGTTGTGCCATGGCGACCTCCAAAAACATAAGAAAAGGCATGCGAAGTGGTAGAATCACGAGGCCCAAGCCCCAAAGTGACTGATATTTGTTCTCACTACAATAGGCATCCCCAAGGATACAAGGGGAGTTTTACCTTTAGCCGTAGAAACGATGATATCACACCGCGTGGAACCTAGAGTGGAAATATCTACATAGGAAGGAAGGATATTGGAAGCCATGTCTCCCCAACAATAGATACCTCAGAGAAGGGGCAGGCCAAAGAAGAATAAGAAAGTTGGGGAAACCCGAGTCCGAGACGAGCCATGCGCAAGATCGATCGCTGAAACATTACTTATTGGCGTTGTTCGGTTGAAACCTATTGAAGGTACAGGCCGAGAAAGTGGGAGAAGAATGAGGAGGATGGATTTCATAGGTACAAATGATCAAGATCCATCTTAGTAGCTGAAGCAGGCGAAACTAGATATCGTCGAACTTTACCAGGAAAATAGGGAGCTGAGACAACAACTAGTGACAAAGACCATTGAAGTGTCAACTGTGCAAAGCTCCAAAGGGAATGTGATGTGGCACAAAAGACATCTCAAAGAGGTGCATGATATATTTGTATAGCTATGCGAAGCACAAAGGCTGTCAGAAGAAAGGTATGTGAAGAATTCCAGAGAATGTGAAGCGGTCGAGGAGAAAGTCTGTGCAGCTCTCGCCAGCGAATAGAAGAAACAAGATTAACTGGGAGCATTCTCGTATCCTCAAACAGAGAGAAAATATTGATAATTTTGAAGGAGGCATCACCCTAAAACGTTTTTTAATTTGGTAATGGCCATGATAGTCAACTACCACTTGTCGCCCACTCCCCAGAGAATGAGCGCACAACAAAAATCAAATTCGTTACAATAGATAGAAGGACCCTGATGAGCACTTGTTCATTCATATATCTGATCAAATGAAAGCATTGACACATCACTCTCTCATGACGAGACCTGGTTGAAAAATGAAATCCTGGTGGAGAAATACAAGCAGTCATGTTGTAGCCAGATGTTTTTGTTTTCTATTTTTGGAAAAGAATCACGCGAAGAGTCCTTTAACGCAGAACAATCAATTTCCTAGTTTTTAGAGATATTAGTCAGAAGAGAAGGGTAGCGCAAGCAGTTCCCTCACCTATATATTTTTTGTTTTCCATGTAATCCAGGTTGGTTGGCATAATTAGTTTAGACAATGTCTATTGAATGTAGTTTGTGTCCGATCAAAATTTAATTTAAAATTCCTGAAGCTTTGATGAAAAGATTCTAATTGCAACAGTTGGATGCATTGTTTCCTTTCTTTGCATACATATTTCCTGTATTATTTATTCATATCTATTTCTTTCTAAATAAGAATGTATTTCAAACCTAGGATTCACTACGCAGTGCCTTGGGATTCGCACCATTTAGACAAAACATTTTCCTCTAAGTTAACTCGAAATTCATCCTCAACGGTGCTCTAAGTTTACTTCATGTGTTTTCTCCCACCCCACATTACGATTTTAAAACTGAATATTGTTTCTCACTTGGCCTTTATCCTCTCAAGTTTAGTCACCGAGTCATTTATCTCTATCGTTTTCTCAAACTGACTCCATAGCCCAAGGTCTTTCTTTTTTACGCCAATATAACCAGAAACTATTATTCCAAAGGTGTTAAATATAGCCGATAATTCAAATCCATATCCTTTATTGAGACACAATCTCATGAGAGAGCCCTCTCCAGGTTCGAAAGGCTAGTTTCGGATCTCAAAGTTGGTTGAAATAGTTACCTTTATCATCTCTTTATCAACTGAACAAATTTACAGAGTGTTAACACCTTCCATCTCCACCATTGAAGCTTGGTGGTCGACTTGTTTATTATCAACAACTGCATAAATCTGTGGCATACTCCTAGCCACATAATTGACGGTGATAGCTTCTTGGGCATTGAAAACCCTCCTACTATTATGTTGTCTATGTGGAAAGTCCCTCAGTGGATTTTCTTCTCCACAACCCCAACATTTCTAGGGTTCCTTCTTTGGGTTATTCGTCTTTCCTAGGGTTGTTCCAAAAAGTTTATTTCCACTCTAGGAGGGGAAATTCTGTTGATATACACTTCTAGCAGGAAGGCTTATCCTAGAGTCCTTCCTATAGTTCTTAAATTTTGAGGATTTGAACCCCTTTTTTATTGAATCTCTAACCGCTCTTCTTCTTCCAATCCTCACAAGGTTCTTTCTAACTCCCAAACTATTCATAACAATATCTTGCCTTTCAAATAATGTCTTCTATCATTTTTGGCTTGTCAAAATCAATCCCGTTCCAGTAGTTCTTGGGTAACCTAATAATAATTCGTTGCATTTTCACCTTTTCATCCTTTATGTAGGGTACGTTCCTCAACAACTCAAGGAATTTATTGAAATATTCCTCTATGGTGAGTGGTCTCAGCTTGAGTTCATAGAACTCTTTAGTCTTCTTATCAAAATATTTTTTTGATAGATACTTCTTCTTGAAGTGTTTCTCAAATTGTTTCCATGATAGGTCCTCCTCATGGATTCCTTTCACATTCTTAAGGTCTTCCCACCAAATGGAATCCCTTCCATTCAGGTTGAAGATGGCTATTCGATCCTCCAAGTTTTCAGAGAAATCATGGACTCTGAAGTACTTGTTTAATCCAAGCAACAAATCTTCTGCCTCTTCCCCTGTATTAATCCCACCATCGAAAGAGGGTGGTTTTTCTTTCTTGATCTCTTCAAGGTCATGAATTTTGGAATGCTTTCATTTTTTCCTTTTTCTTTGAAAATTTGATCTAGTTTTACTACTAGAAGATCCCTCTGAGTCACTAGTTTCCTTTCCAGAAGATTCTCCCGATGAGTGTCCCATGTCTCCAAGTTGGACCTTACTCGAGGTACTCCTCCTAGTGTGGCCACATATGGGACCACATTTTTGTATCTCATGTGGACTTTGGCTCCTCTTCGTCTGTCATCGATCCACATGACTGGTTGCAGGTCCATGTTGCAACTATCCTTATATGTTGGATAAACTCTATAGAAAGACCACATTAATTTCCATTGGCTTCTCTTGCTCTTTTATCAATCTCTCGTTGTTGGCCTTGCAGCTCTGTAATTCGTCCACGAGACTCCTTACATTTTCATCCATATCCAAAGGGGTCTCTACTGCCCTCCTTTCATCATATTCTTTGCCTTGATTGTGGGAACCATCCCCCACTTCATGGTGCATCACCATCCTTTATGCTTGCAGTTTCCCACGGCTAACTGACCTCTTGAGTGATGAAAAAACACTTGTTGTTAGCTAACAGTCTATTATTTCATGAACAACACATAGTTCATATTTCTTAAATACACACACACAATAGGAAGATTTCATTATTTTCTACAGTAAGGGATTAACCAAACTTTTTAGGAAGGACGTAAGGTAGGGAGTCACCCTTAAAGTTCTTTAAATAAGTTTTTTACACAACTTGTCCATGAGCCCAAGAAGGCCATGTGTTGTAACCATGCTCTGATACCAATTTATAACACACCCATGGTGGGGTGTTGAAATTTCATTCTTCTTAAGAGCTCAATACCTCCATTCGGGGTCTCAAATCCTATTCTTCATGTCTGAGGCTTTCCATTCACGGTCACCACACTTATAACCGATCTCAGAACTGGTGGATACACCTCTCCTAGGTTCCTCCAATGTTCATTGATCGAGGCCACGAGACCTCCATGTAGGTCCGACTTAATAGGTTCCTTTCACACATCAAAAATTTAGACTTCGGATGTTCTTGACTCACCTGACTTCGATTCTGGCGGACTCTAGACTCGCGGATAGACACAGGTCAAATCGACGGTCCATGCTCTTGTCATAGCCAACGACTGATATTGACTTCGGGTCTCTGCCTTCGAGAGTTATCAACCCTCCACTCTTCAACTTTTCCATAGTACTTCCGATGCAGAGTGTCAAAGATGACGACACCTATCCTTTGCAATGGACGGTTCAGATATACTCCATTAATTCGGGCTTCAGGTCTTCTTTGGACTCTCTACAATACTATGCTCCAAATCCTCTGGACTTATGAAGTTCAGGACTCTCAAAGTCCTAGTCCCTTCACCAACCACGTTAGCTCGGTGGGAATGTACCAGGTGCTGACACGTAGTTGGGCTAGTGGCGACACGTTCCCTCATCTAGGATGATGTGTGTCACAATCCAAGGGCCCTATGTGGTAGGTGATGTGCATAAATATAGGTGGAACATAGCTCATTAAGTTTGAATCCATGTCACCATGGATGATGTCACTATACATCGTCACCTCGGGTAGACAACTTCTACGTTCCTCAGATATCATGGATAAGACTCAGTCACGTAGACCTGTAGATCTACGACTCTAGTTACTTCAGGGTTTCAACATTCGAGAGTGTTTCCATGTCAAATCCTCTTACCTTTCAAAGTGTCCAATCTCTGACATAGAGGGTCTATCGCCATGTGTCCCCGATATATCGATGGTTGGGAAAGGATCCAACAGATACCGCGATCTATGGTGCTGGGTCCTTCACGGCTCCGGCCTTCGGGGTTTCAGTCCTCAGTTTAATTTGAGATATAGGTTCACCCAACTACCTGGGGAGCCTCCTATCGCCAGCCAACCTCACGGGAGACTGATTCTCATGGTTACCTTCAGTCTATGTAAGACTAGTAAGGTCGGTCTTACTCCAAATTCCTAGAATTTCGGAGCTATGAAGCCAAGGGGACATAGATTCCTTAGACTTATCCTAAGGTTCCTAGGTATTGGTCATGTGGGTCCTCTCGAATGGATCTCATCCACTCATCTTCTAAATGAAGGGACCTCCCCTTTTAAAGGATTCCACTTTCACTACCCTTCTAGAGCTTGTCATGAAATGGTTAAGGACTTGGGCCCAGAATCCTGGTCGTGCGACAAGGATTATGTAAGAGGTGTCCTCTTCAGAAGGACAGGTTTAGGTCAACACTACATCTCCCATATCGACCATCATACAAGCTTATGCCCCAGGAAGCCTCCAGAGCCAAGTTGGGCATTCAAACTATTGGTCGAGGACGTAATTTTTCAAAGAGAAGGAGGCATGTACATACCATAAGCATTCCACATAGAAAATATTTATAAGTAAACATATGCATAAATCCAAGCATTCATCCATTATTCCAGTTCAACACATAAAACAAGGAAGTTACTTATTAGAACCAGACAACGTGAAGACACTGCTGAAAGGGGTGCCTGTTTCATCCCAACTATAGGCTCAGTCACTCCAAATGGATTTACCACTAGCCTCCCCCGAGCTAGACCATGATGCTCTGCAACAAAATCCATTCTTCCATCTCAGCAACAGTAGGGACCGAGGTTACTCACCTCCTCCCGTAGGATCTTGGCAATGGTTTACATGATACCAAGCAAGGAGGACCAACCTCATTTATCAGCTTGTATCATAACCTTCTCTGCCATTTCCTATGACTATAATACTTATTTTCTAGTTCTTCCTTGAACCCTAAAGTTTCCTCTCTTATGCACTCTTCACAGGTCTCCCCCTGCCCACCACTCCTTCCCTTATATCCTCTTTCAACAAGGTTGTGTGTGGCTCATGTTGCAACACACACACACACACACACACACACACACACACACAACTTTAGACTTTAAATAGATTTCATTCTCATTTAAATAAAGACAACGCGTGCTTGATGTCTAACCATTGATAAAATATTTCGGTTAATCTAACGATCCTAAACTCTTAAAATTTATGGAGTCGCCTACTCATTAAAGAGTCAAATCACTAAAGGATTATTTTGAAATGTCGGGTTTCATGGTTTCGCAATGCATGACAGTTCAACATGTAGTAACTCCAAAGTCCCGATATCCGAAATTGCGAAATTGTCTTAAGCTTTAAACCAAGTGAATTAATATTTAAAAATGATTAACGATTAATAAATCTTATCATGATTTCGCATTTCAGTGATCCTAACATGTAACAACTATCAATATCCCGAGACCTGAAACCCTGAAATCTTAGAGGTTAATCACGATTAATTAAAAGGGTTAAACTCATTTAAAATTAATTAACCACATAGCGATTTAACATTTTGTATGTTAGATTTCAAGCTGTTATAGGATCTCCTGGGAAACGAAACCCCAAAATTTACTTTATGATAAATACGATTAGTTGATGCATTAACAATGATTAATTCTTAATTAATTCATCGCCTAATAATGACTCAGATAAATTCAAATTTCATTTGCGCCTTTCTGAGCATGAACCACCAAAAACTTAATGACATTAATAATGGATTTACGAAAATCATTCTAAATAATATCTTGGGTCACCGCCTAAATATTATTCATTAAGGAAAGTAAATACTCTGTCAGTAGAAGTATTGGTTAATCGATGTGATTAAAGAAAAAGGGTTTTGAATTTTGAATTTCATTGTGTGTTTTTACTGAGCAGTAAGTTTTCCAGCTAAAGGATTTTACGCATTTCCTGCGGAAGATAACAGATTTATAAGGCCTGATACCATGGCTCCACGAAAAGAAACTAAAATGAATGGTGAAATTTTGAGCCAGAACACAGATGTCCTCTCTGACACCTCACCTAGGAGCATAGACACTGTTAAATCCTGGACACAAGTATTCAACATTCTATAGTATGAATCGGTAAATTGTCGGGAATATTCAAGCGACAAAGAGAAGGAGGACATGTCTACCAAATATAAAATGATTTCCCAGTGAGATCTTAATAAGATAGCGACGATGCCTAGGCTCTTGCCTTACAATGATATGATCGGTTGGGCGCTGGACCATGTAGATATCTCAACCAGAACCATCTTCAATTCACGAAAAGTCGCAGTTGGGTCGTTTTGGCCAGAACATCTATAGGTGATGTACAAATTGTATCCAGTGAAAAATTTCATTTACAATACCAGTTTCCTAGTAGATTTTGACAAAAAGGAATGCGCTCAATATGCAAAAAATCTTCCCAACTTAATTAAGGACTGGTACTCTTGCCCCAAGAAGTTCAGAGCTGACTCCCATGGCGTAAACACAGTTTCCTCACTAGAACCTCACATAATGTACATATCAATGATGATGTGTGGACTCTATGGGAAATAAAACACAACCCATTTCTATTTATCGTGGGTGCCCATTATGAACACAATAACAGAGGGTTATTCTTTTAATTGGGCCAAGATATTGTCAGAAAAATTGGTTAAGGAGATTATAGAGTATCGGTCACTAAAATCCAAAGGAAAACTGACCCCATTTTTCATGTCGTCTTATATTATGGACGTCGTCTGTTTTATGATGCCTTTTAGTCTGATGAGCTAGAGCTGGACTCCAAATAGTGTTGAACCCATACATATTTATCATTCGAAACTTTGGGAAGACAAGGCAAAATATTTCTTTTATGAAATATGCAACTGGGTGGTGGTATCAATGCACACCGCAATATATGGCTACCCACCACCCAAAATTTCCAACAAAATTGTGACCAATCTGGGAATAATAGCAGACTGGTACATTGAAGAGAAATTTTCCTATTTTAGGGCTTTTGGCTGTTTGATTCCTCCACATGCTCTGCATCAAATTTTACCAGAACGATTGGTGTGTCATGAAGTAGCACATCAAAATGTTCTTGGAGGGATTAGTAAGGAGCTGAAATCAGTAAAAAAAAAGGTATGGCCATCTTTTCCCCTGCATATTAGTACATTTTCTCTACTAGATTTTGGTCATTTGAAAGTGGAGGTCGCGGCCCTGGGAAACATTAAGCTGGTCGATATCGAATTCAAGAAGCATGATCCACAAAAGATCATAGGTAACCATGTGGCCAGCTGCAATCTGAAAAGATATGAACATGAGGATTCCCCTCAAGATGAAATATTCCAAGGAGCGAGGTCTTATCAAGAGGTTTTGAATCGAATTCAATCTCTGGCACCAGATAAAATGGCTGAGTTTTATAATTTCCAGAGACATCGAAGAAATAGCCTTCCCAAAGTATTACAAGGAGAAACCCTGACACCTCCAAATACATAGAAAACAGAGGCCCAAGGTTTAGAAACAGTGAGCTCCAATGGACATGAAACCCTAGAAAGATTGGAGAAGATTGAGGTGTTGACTCATAAAGGAGATACCACAACGACAAATGTAACAGGTGATCAAGCTAAATATCAAACTGAGACCTTGACAGAAACAACTACTGATATGGACGGGAAGTTTCCATCCACTAAGGTAGGTAGTCCTATCCAGTCCATCACACCTCTACAATACAACAAAGGAAACCTTAGTGCCGAGGTTGTATTCATAGAAGACTTCACACCTATTTCGGCAATAGGAATGCCTCCTTCAGAATTCTTCTTCAGCAAGAAGAGAAGGTTTGTGGTAAAAATATAAACACATCAGAAGGAGGGTGTAGTTGTTAAAAGACATAGGATGTTATTTGATGGAGAGGATTTGGAAGAGACAGACTTCGCTTTAGAGGTGGCAGGTTCGCTGGGAGCTTTTGCAACAACAAACCAGTTTTCAGTTGGGAACTTAAAAGAACGATTGAAGCAGAAAGATCTGTTGATAAGCCAATTGTAGAATCAAGTGCAGACTGTGGAGAAGAATGTCAGGAGTGAGATTAACAAGGGTTTCGAGAATATTAGAGCCAGTGATAAACAAGAAATTTAGCAACTCAAATCCAGTCTCGACGAAATGCACAAGAATGCACAGGGGAGTAAAGGACGATTCATTCAACAAAGTGAATTGGTGAAGAAACTACAGGCCAAGGTAAGTTTGACTGAAAACATGGTTATAGATATAGTTGTTTTCCAAGGTCAAGCATTGGAGGTGTGTAAGAAACTGGAATCTGTGCAGCAAATCCTTTTCAATAAGGTGGAAGCTATCCAAAATCATTTTTGGGTGGTAAACCAATCATTAAATAGAATTTGTTTAAGGGAGAGAGAAGTTATTGCTGCTCGGGCCATTTTCCAGGAAAAAGTTGTGTCGTCAGCTAGAGAAGGAATATCTCTGGTTTCGAGGTTGTCTATTTCGGAGCAAGCCAGAGGCGATATAGTACTAAGGACCCGGGAAACCAACATAGCCAAAAGTAAAAAGATGGCTAAGGAAGTCAAGGAGGCTTGTGAAAAATCTTTTCATTTACTCAACAAAGAGTCATTAGTCCTCGGAAAAGATGATAGCTCTAAAGTACTAGGACAAGTTGATATAGCCAAGCATCAACTTAATATCAAGACAAACATGGAAGAGGCTTAGGCTGAAATATTTCTATTAAAATAGATCGATATTACTCAAATAGATAGATGGTTGGTGAAGCTTAATGTGTAGCTACAGTCTATAATTTCAAAGGACAAAATAATGGAAGATAGATTGCCTAAATTTGAAAAGAAATTACACATTTTTGAGGCAAAAGATTTAACAGAGCCATCCAAGATGGTAGTACAATTTGTGAGAAGGTGTGTTAATTGTATTGAGAAAGGGAAAGGAACCACCTTCGGGAACCAATGAGATAACGTGTACACATTATCTATACAGATCATGATCAAATACTATATGTTTCTGAACTGGAGAACAAGGAATAAAAATGCCTCCGCCAACATGATAAAGAGACAAAGGAGATGCAAGTGAAGCGTTCCAAATTTCACATTTTGTAACCATTACTATTTTAGAAATAAGGAGAATTCCAACCACTTAGGGTTGAGAATATTTTGTATAAATACATATTTAGAGGAATGAGCAAGGGCTACTTCTTGCTGTATTGTAACTAAGAAAACTCATCCTATGTGAGTATTAATACAAGTGCAGACAAGGATTCCAAATTTTTTGCAGTTGGGGTTTTGTGCTCTTCTTCTATTTCATATCTTCAATTTTCTTTATGTTACTCGATAAGTGAATGATTGCAATTTAGTATAACATCTACTGTAATCACATTTCATTTAGTTATTTGACAAGCTAGCATTTTTTCCTCTATATTTTCTACTAGAAAATACAAGACCTACAAGCTGTTTGGATCACTATATCATATATCATGTTAGGGGAACATTATACTCTTTATTCTACTTTAAGAAATGTAATATTCTTCTGTCATTGATGCCTTAACTTGTTTAATAGTTTTTGTAATTTTCTCCCTCATCACTCAATTTAATAAATTGACTCAGATGACAAAACACAGCCTCTGTTCTGTTCAGCTATTAATTTCGTTTGAGGATTTAATTGTTACATAACTAATGGAATAAAAATAAATTTTAATCAAACATTCCTTAATTCTTGATGCTTGACATTATGATTTGAGCCTTAAGTTTAATCTCAGGAACAACATATTTTCAGCACCATTGATGGGGATGGAGAAATGACGTTATTTTTCCCTGGGGGAACGATATGGAAAGTTTCTCTCTTTGATAGTGAACAAATATTGAATACAGTATTAAGGATAAAAAAAAATTTCACTTGGCAACTCCATCACTAATAAACTGGCATTCAGTCAAAGGAATACCAGAAAAAATCTAGACGATAAGAAGACTATGCATGTATCCGACCCTGAATTTTTTTTAAACCAAGGGGATACCTCAAGAAGACCACTGTATCTACAAGTAAGGTTTACCAACCTAAAATAACACAGTCTAATGCTAAGGTTCCACTTGAACACTTAACTTTGCAAGAAGTTTCCACCCAAATCCATTTTGGAGAAACATCTACTGATAGAATTGAAACCGAAATCATAAACCCCAAATTACTTTTACCCAAGATTAAAGCCGAGACCGATTTAGCTTCCTCCTTTACTAATAAAGGTAAACAACCCATATCAATACCTACTTTGATTCACATTCCATCAATCCCCGAATTAAAGGTTCTAGCCTCCTAAAGTTTTGAAGAATATATCTCACACTCTGATTCAAATCCTATTGGTTCTCCCGTTTATATATCCTACAAGTCTGAAGAACCTAGTCCTCATCTCTCTTTTCCCCCATTTTCCAATTTTCTATCTCGTGACAATTAGTTCCCAGAACCTCTTTTTCTTCATCTCAAAGTATCCCAAGGGTCACTAAACATCTTTGAAAATCCTCTCTATAATCTCCAAGTTTCACCCCCTAGATTATCAATGGCTTCTATCAGAGGTGGGGATGGAGGTGGTGGAGGAGGAGGAGGCGGTGGAGGAGGATTTGGTGTCGGAGGAGGAGGAGGAGGTGGTCAAGGACCTCACCCACCTCCTATATTATTCACTGATGTAAATACTAAATTCAAATCCTGTAACCCCTGTCAACTATTTTCAGGCAAGCAAAAGATTCTCACACTACCTTTCGTCCCAGTCAAGATAGAAGCTATGTTTTAGCAATGGGGTCTAGATTTCATCAGTGAAATACATGCACATTAAAGTACACAACATAAGTGGATTTTGACCGCTACTGACTATTTCACTAAATGGGTGGAGGCTATTTCGACGCAAAACACAACAGATGCAATGGTGATCAGTTTCTTAGAAGAGAACATTTTGTTGAGATTTGTTGTCCTTGAAAGATAGTTATTGATAATGCCCAAGATTTAAAATCCATGGCTTTGGTAAGTTTATGTCAAAAGTACAACATTGTACTAGGACATTCCATAGCCAACTATCCTCAGGGAAATGGATTATCCGAGTCATCGAACAAGATCCTAATCACCATATTTAAAAAAGTGTTGACTGAAAATAAGAAAGCATGGCATGTACATTTGAAATATGCTTTGTGGGATAATAGAATATGCACTAAGATATCAATCAGAATGTCCCCTTTTCAAATGGTATACGGTACCGAGGTAGTTCTCCCCATAAATCTTTCTTTACATGTAATGAAACTCTGGCAAGACGCAAAGGAAGAACCAAATGATACCACCAAAAGAATAAATGAATTGATTGAAGTCCAACAAAATAGGGCTGAAGTAGATGAGAAACTCCATAAATATCAGGATAACATGAAAGCATTGTTCGACCAAAAAGATAAATATAGGGAATTCCTCCCTAGTGACTTGGTTTTAAAGTGGGATGCCAGGAAGGAAGACTCGGGAAAACATGGAAAATTTGACCATATCAGGTGTGGACCTTTCAAGATCATTGCTTCTGAGGGAAAGAATTCATTTTTGTTGGAAAATATTGATGGGAAAATCCTTAATGCCCCTATAAATGGGCATTACCTGAAGCATTTCATGCCATAATCAGCTTCCGAACTCTCATTGTACATACTGGTTTGATTTTCACATTTTTGTTTACAATTTTTCGTTTCTTCGGTAAGTCTTTATTTTTACTGTAAATAAAAGCAGGTTTGTTGATTTCATAAAAACAAAAATATAAAAATAAGTAATTCATAGAGTCCAATATACCAAAGTTCCTGAGATATTTCATGCTTATTTTCGTTGAAGGATAATTACTGAAATTCGAGAGATAAGATGTATCAGGAATCGATACTCACGTTTCAGAACATTGACTTTCTCTCGAAACAGGTGATAAATAAATAGTTTACTTGATGAAAAATATAGAGAAAATTTTAGGTATGAGTTTCTGCCCTATTGACCCAATTTAAATTTTCACAGAGATATCACTAAGTATGATATAAGTCTCATCTATACAAATATTATCACCTGATCTACAACCAGAAGAATATAAAATTACGATTTAATTCTCAAGATTCTTTCTCTGGGTTAAAATGAAATAAAATTCATTATAAGAAACTAATCAATAAAAAGACAAAGAAAAAAAAATTAGAATCAATAAATAAGTTCGCATAGGAATGACTGTGTTCACAACAGAACATCTGAATCCTCATTCTGTTTTTCTTTCTTATCCTCAAGTTATTTTTCCTGTGATTTCCAATATCTTTTCATGCTCTTCATGAAGGGAAAATGACTTCACCTTAACTCTAAGAGGTCAAAAACAAGTCTTCAACATGATAATAGACAAAGAATCATCATGATTCCTTTGACTTTTACTGAAATCAAAGTATGTCTGGGCTAATCCTAACTACTTTAGCCTTTCCAACAGATTTAAATTGATTAGCTTCACTCAAGGAAAGTCCCCGGAAAATAAAATCTCCCCGTGAAAACTTCGCTGTAGGAGAAGGTGTTTTGAAGGTCAGAAGAGGATTAGTCCAGAGTAATCAAAGTGTCTTAACATACCTTTATTGCTAAATTATAAATATATACCATCCCTAGTATATTACATTATATACACATTGATTTCCCCCACTTCATGTTTTAAAAATATAAGACAGATGGTGAAAGGAAATTCATTAAATGATTGCCCTCATACAGTCTAAAAAGAGATATGATGAAAGGAAATTCATTAAATGATTGCCCTCATCTCAACATTTAAATGCAAAATTACTAATTGAAGTCATGAAAGGAAATTCAATGTGGGAATTAGATAACTTCACCAGGGTACTGAACAAGCTCGCTGGCAGTGAAGCAATGTCTATGATATCTACAAGGCTGTTATACATGTATTATAATGTACTCTGGTAACTAGTTCTTTTTCGACTAGATCCACATTCTAAGCCAACATGGGACTCCCTGTTTAAACATTTGAATTAATTTTCCTTGATGCGAACAAAATCGAACAGAGTCTGATAGATCGGTTAAAGTTGCTTTGATTATCTCAAGCAAATCTAAAATCAGTTTTAATAAAAGGAATCCATTAATAATCCTAAACTCAAGATCGATGAATGATTAAGTTTCAAAAGTTTTCGGAGATATGGATGAAATCCAAAGCCCTTCTGTGTGTCCTTTTTCAGAATGTGTTTAACAGAAATGCAATAATAACTCCATTTACCCAATAAAGGCACTTGGTCTATTGTTCTTATCGTCCCGCAAGGAGACGAGATCCCTAGATGGAGCCTATGTTGGAACACAAACACATATATATATAAATTTATACTTAAAATAGTTTTCATTCTCGTTTAAATAAAGACAATGCACGCTTGATGTCTAGCCATCGATAAAATCTTTTGATTAATCTGACAATCCTAAACTCTTAAAATTTATGGAGCAGCCTACTCATTAAAGAGTCAAATCACTAAAGGCTTCTTTCAAAATGTCGGGTTTCAAGGTTTCACAATGCATGATAGTTCAACATGTAGTAACTCGAAAGTCCCGGTATCCGAAATCGCGAAATTGTCTTAAGATTTAAACTAGGTTAATTAATATTTAAAAATGATTAACGATTAATAAATCTTATCGTGATTTCATGTTTCAGGGATTCTAACATGTAACAAATATCAATATCCTGAGACCTGAAACCCCGAAATCTTAGAAGTTAATCATGATTAATTAAAAGGGTTAAATTCGATTAAAATTAATTAACCACATCATGATTTCGTGTTTCGTAAGTTAGAGCTCAAGTTGTTATAGGATATTCTGGGACTCGAAACCCCAAAATTTACTTAATGATAAATATGATTAGTTGATGCATTAACAATGATTAATTCTTAATTATTCCTTCGCCTAATAATGACTCAGATAAATTCAAATTTCCTCTGCGCCTTTCCCAAGCATGAACCACAAAAAAATTAATGACATTAATAATGGATTTATGACAATCATTCTAAATAAGATCTTGGGTCACCGCCTAAATCTTATTCATTAAGGTAAGTAAATACTTCGTCAGTATAAGTATTGGTTAATTGATGCGATTAAAGGAAAAGGGTTTTGAATTTTGAATTTCATTGTGTGTTTTTACTGAGCAGTAAGTTTTCCAGCTAAAGGATTTTACGCATTTCCTATGGCAGATAATAGAGTTTTAAGGCTTGATACCATGGCTCCACGAAAGCAACTAAAATGACTAGTGAAAGTTCGAGCCAGAACACAGATGTCCTCTTCGACACCTCGCCCGAGAGAATAAACACTGTTAAATCCTAGATGCAAGTATTCAACATTCTACAGTATGTGCTATCAACCTATAATTTGCCTAAGGTTGTCGAGGAAGTCATAGAGGTAACATCAAAACCACTTTGGGTCAAGGATCTATCCCTCCAAGACTCAGGGAGGGATCTCTCTATCTGATTTGATTTTGTTTATATTGGATATTAGGCTAGCTATGTAAATGGGTTTGTTTCTGGATATGGTATGTTTGGGAGATTGAAAACTTGAATTTACATTGGGCTATGGGGTCTACCTTTTGAAAATGGATCTATCTCAGATGTATAAGATTGTCTCCACAGGGAAAGATAGAAATATTGTTGGATCAAATTGAATCAAATGAAAGTGAAGGAGGGGAAGAGGAGGGAAATTCCATTAAGTAGAGGAGAATCTAAGAATTCCTATGCTCAACTTCAGATGAAAACATGCAGATCATTAAAAGACCAGAAACAGAGTGTAAAAACAAATTATGTTCTTAATCTTTATTTTAATGATTATATCAGGGAAAAACATGAAATGGATCTACAGAGGATGAAAACAATTACCCAGAGAGGAAAAACATCACCAGGGAGTCTAACACAAGAATCCTGCAGATACGATTTTTATTTCTGGAAGGTCATCTGGAAAATTACAAAGTATCCCCTGTGGGGCATGAATCAAGAGCTCCACAACCAACCATTGTGAATTTGAATTATTAAAATATATGGAACAAACTCTCCCCAGGCTTAGGAGGTCGAATTCAACCACCTCAGCCAAAAATACCAAAAAATCCCAAAAAATATAGAATAGTCCACCATGAAAGACGGTCTGAATTGCTGCAAAAAGGGACCAACTCAGACATTTGTTTCTCTTCAACGGTGACACCTGTGTAAAAAATGGAGGTTATTCTATATGAGTTTTTTTAGAGAACAAAATTCCTTTGATTTCTCCAATTTTGTATCCATCTTGTCGAAAAAGCTCCTGCAAAATCGTGACCAAAACAGGAAAAACCAGAAACCTGAAAAAAGAGGATTTGAAAAGGCTTCGATTCTCCCAACTGGTGGCACCCGTGAAAAATCAGGGAGACATTTTAGTTCTTCAGCCCGTTCTAAACAAAAACCTCTCTTGTGTTTTGAAAATTCGTCTCCATTTTCTCGGAATCATCCTCATAAAAAGACTGGTCGAGATGGAAAAAATGCACTTTTTTTCACTTTTTCGGAAGGGTGGTTTTGGAGGGCAGAGTGGTTTACTCGGACCCCCCCTGAGGTGGTAAATGGTATTGAGAGGGGGGGTCCGAGTTCAACCTAAGGTGACATATGTCCCTCCAAATACCACCAACTTAGACCCCA
>ML781335.1:600684-627493 GCA_009831015.1 Picea engelmannii
GGGGGGGGGGGGGGGTTCGAGTTGTACGAGAGCGTGTGAGTGTTTAGACTTAGGATATGTTTTAATTTTTGGTTTTTGTTTTTGTTTTTGTTTTTATTATTTAATATTTGTTTTTATTTATTTTTGTTTTTAAGTTTGTTTTATTACATTTTGTTCTATTTATATATGTTTTATTTAAATGTTTTATATTGTTTTATTATATGTTTTATTTTTAATATGTTTTAATTAATTTAAATTATTTTATATTTGTTTTATTATATGGTTTTATTTTATTTATTTTTTAATTGTTTTTAATTATATGTTTTTTTATTATTATTTTATTTTTGTTATATGTTTTATTTAATATTTATATTTTGTTTTATATATTTTTATATTGTTTTGTTTTTAATTTAATCTTTAATTAATATTTTGATTAATAAAATACTAACCTAAGTACTAACTTAAACAACTAACTTAATTATTATTTAATTACTTAAGTAATAATTAATTAATTATTAACTAGTCTAACCTGTTCTAACTATACTAAATTTTATTACTAACATTATTAACCTATTATTTCTTTTCTTTTTCCTAAGCTTGTTTATTCATGCAGGGATAAAATTGGCGAAGGGGTGAAGAAATGAAGGGTGAGGGACTACAGGGCGCGATGGTGGGTGAAGGATGCAATAGGGTGATGAAGGATCAAGAGAAATGGATGGAGGGGGAAGTGGAATCAATCGAGCCCAATAAGCTAGATGTCTTAATCACGGAAGCAATGCCAAATAAGCAGCCGAAGAATTGAGTTACCTATGATTATAGGACCCCAACATAGGCTCCACCTAGGGATGGAAGCTCCTGAGGAGGTGTCAAGAATCTCAGACCTCTAAACATGCAGACCATTTCTTTATTCGTTGGGCCATGGAGTCACTGTAGCTACAATCTTCGAACTGTCACAGATTTGACTGAACACTAAACTATATAGTATCAACTGCAAACTGTGCTGGAAAATATACAATACTGAAAAATATGCTCAAATGACTGAGCTTATTCAAAACTGCTACCTATCCTACACTACTGATAATTTTGTTGTTTTAAATGATATAATAATGTCAGTGCAACCAATCATGCAACTGCTCTAATAACTCTACCCTTTCAATGTTTTCAATCAATATTAGAAATAGAACTTGCATAGGAATCATGAAATGATTTCCATCATGATCTTCACAACACAAAGTTCTGGGACTATGGACAATTCCAGAAAATTTGGGAATCAATGGGAATTCTGAAAACAATAGCTCCTCCATGTAGAAAACTATAGGATCATAATAGACATGACCTATCTCCTGATATCCAAATTTGTCCATTTCAACTCCGTGATCTGATAATGCACATATACCATTTGCACCATTTTGCACATGTTGATTTATCTGTGGTTTTTCTAATGAATTTTGAGAAAAAACTGTTGTTGAATCAAAACATAGAAATGATTCCCTAACCATGTCTAGATCATAGATTCTTTTCAACTCGTGACTGGCGAATGAAAAATGATTTTGAAAACACAGGTCATCCAACCGATCAACTGTTGGATCCTTAAAAGACTAACAAGATTGTTGCATTGATTCAAATGAAATTTCCTTACTTTCTATGTGTTTGTCCTTCAACATTTGTTCAAGAGTCTCCAAAATTTGAAATGAATTATAATCTAATCGTACAGAGTTACATTCCAGTGTTTCGAATTCTGCTTCAGGCTCTTAATTTTCCCCTAAACTTTGAAAATCAAAGAAACTTGGATATTGTAATCCTGAATCTGAAATAGCCTCTTTCTCAACACTAACATCCTTCACTATCTCGTCAGAAGATTTACCTTCTTTGATATTTACCACTTGTTCATAAATTTCCTTCAAAAATTTAAAAGAAGAGAAGCATAAGGGTAAAGTTTGTCCACTTACCCCAAGACTTTCTGCATTGTGATCATAATTGTCATAATTTCCATGCACAGATTGATTGTCCTGCTGGGATTGCAAATGGTCTTCTTCCTCCCAACAATATGCTGATAATTTCTATGGAAAATCCATCTCGATATCATCCTCATCATACTGATCATTCTCACATAACTAATACATGAATGAAATGTCATCAAACATGCACATCATATCAGTTGATGGCTCTTCAACAAGCTAAGTTGGAACTTCATCTTTGACTACATTGTGAATTGAATACATGAAATAATCCTTTGGTGGTTCAAAATACTGAGGCTGGGATGCAAGGTGTTTGGGGACATTGATCCTTATCTGTTTTGGCACTCATGGAACATAAGGTCTTTGAATAGAAAGTTCCTCTTTCCTACTAATCTTCTGCATCATCTCTCTTACAGTGTTTTCCAGAACATCTAGTTTCACTTCTGAAGATGTCATCTGTTCCTTTTCTATTCTATCTCTCATCAATGATTCTAATTTTTCCTTTCTATTCAGCAAGTTATCTTCCACATCAACTGTGATATTTTTCATTTCTTCAAGGGTTGCAGTGTTCTTTTCTCTTAATTGAAATTCCATCTCAGGATTGAAGGCATCTAGGAAATGCAAGTGAGATGATCCTGGGGGCGGCCTTATATATGCAGGCATTGCATGATATACCTTATTGAACCTTGCTGAAAACTGATGTACTGTCTCCTTGGCTGTCTTTTCAAATGGTCATACTCTTCTAGGATGAGAAAGACATTTCTCATGATCACCCATTGATCTAGAATTTTTTTTACAAATTGATGGAAATTGCTAATACTTGCAGTTGGAAGATTCTTAAACCAATCTTTGACTTTACCTTGCAATGATAGGGAAACAATTCTAATGCAGACATCATCATATTCCACCTCAAATAGATTACGAAAATCCTCAAGACTTTGGATATGCTTTTCAACAGTGATCTTCACATTTTATCCATCAAACTTGGGCAAATTATTGGTGTAATTGGTAGGGAGGTCATGCAGAATAGGAGGCAAATATAGGGGCTTGTATCTGTCTGGGATTTTTGCAAGTATAGGAGGCAAAGCAAGGGGCTTATAGCTAACTGGAATTTCAACAATGGTAGGAGATAAGGCATGATATTTGTATCTCACTGGGCTATCTACAGATATTGGAGTGTGTACTAGAGCTATAGGTAAAGGATGAATCCTTTGAGGTTCTTCATCTTGAAACTAATCATCATTAATTCCAGCAACACATTCTTGACCATGATTATAATAGGAAAGAATATAATTAGAGATAAAACCAAAAGATGTCTTGAATACAATTTGAGCTTGAATACCTGCTCTTTCCATATTGCTTGGTCATGCTTCAGGTTCTTCCTCCAATGGAGTCTTTGAGTTCGCACTGACTGGAGCTGATTGGAGTCATTAGGTGAAACATTTTAGCCTTCTTATGTTTGGTCACTGTCCACCATCAATGATCAGATCTGGAACTTGCTATTATTTTTTAGGAACAGTTCCCCAGTGGAGTCGCCATTATGTTATCACCCTGTAATTTGCCCAAGGCTATGGAGGCAGTCACAGAGGTAACATCAAAACCACTTCAATTCAAGGATATAGCCCTCCAAGACTCAGAGAGATCTCTCTCTATATGATTTAACTTTGTTTATATTGGATATTAGGATAGCTATTATTGTACATGGTTTTGTTTATGGATTTGGTATGTTTGGGATATTGAAAACTCAAATTTACATTGGGCTATGGGGTCTACCTTCTGAAAATGGATATATCTTAGATGTATAAGATTGTCTCCACAAGGAAGGATAGAAAGACTACTAGATCAAATTGAATCAAATGAAAGTAAAGTAGAGGAATAGAATGGAAATTCCATTAAGCAGAGGAGCAACTAAGAATTCCTATGCTCAACTTCAGATGAAAACATGTAGATCATTAAAAGACCAAAAACAAAGTGCAAAAACAAATTATGTTCTTAATCTTTATTTTAATGATTAAATCAGGGAAAAACATGAAATGGATCTACAGAGTAAGAAAGAAGCTACCCAGAGAGGAAAAACATCACCAGGGAGTCTAACACAAGAATCTTGCAGATACAATTTTTATTTATGGAAAGTCATATGGAAAATTACAAAGTATCCCCTGTGGGGCATGAATCAAGAGCTCCGCAACAAACCATTTTGCATTTGAATTATTAAAATATATGGAACAGACACTCCTCGGGCTCAGGATGTTGAATTCAACCACCTCATCCAAAAATAGCAACAAATCCCCAAAAATCTAGAACTGTCCGCCATGAAAGATGGGTCGAACTACTGCAAAAAGGGGGAAATTCAGACATTTGTTTCTCTTCAACGGTGACACATGTGTAAAAAATGAAGGAGGTTATTGTAGATTCGTTTTTATGGAGAAACAACCTCCTTCTCTTTCTCCAATTTCATCTCCTTCTCCTCGAAACAGCTCCCGCAAAATCGTGACCAAAACAGGAAAAACTGGAAACCTAAAAAAATGGGCTCAGAAAAGGCTTCGATTCTCCCAAATGGTGGCTCTTGTGAAAAATATGGGAGACATTTTTGTTCTTCAGCCCAATCTAAACAAAAACCTCTCTCAGTTTTGAAAATTCGTCTTTGTTTGCCCGGAATCATCCTCGGAAAAAGATTGGTTGAACTGGAAAAAATGCGGTTTTTTCACTTTTTGGAAGGGCGGTTTTGGAGGGCAGAGTGGTTTACTCGAACCCCCCTGGGGTGGCAAGTGGTATTGGGAGGGGGGGGTCCGAGTTCACCCTGAGGTGACATCTATTACTCCCAATACCACCAACTCGGACCCCGTGGAGTTGATGGGACGTGAGAGGGGGGGATCCGAGTTGTATGGGAGCATGTGAGTGTTTAGACTTAGGACATGTTTTATTTTTTGGTTTTTGTTTTTATTATTTAATATTTGTTTTTATTTATTTTTGTTTTTAAGTTTTTTTATTATGTTTTGTTTTATTTATACATGTTTTATTTAAATGTTTTATATTGTTTTATTATATGTTTTATTTTTAATATGTTTTAATTAATTTTAATTATTTTATATTTGTTTTATTAAATGGTTTTATTTTATTTATTTTTTAATTGTTTTTAATTATATGTTTTTTTACTATTATTTTATTTTTGTTATATGTTTTATTTAATATTTATATTTTGTTTTATATATTTTTATATTGTTTTGTTTTTAATTTAATCTTTAATTAATATTTTGATTAATAAAATACTAACCTAAGTACTAACTTAAACAACTAAATTAATTATTAGTTAATCAATTAATTAATTATTAACTAGTCTAACCTATTCTAACTATACTAAATTTTATTACTAACATTATTAACCTATTGTTTCCTTTTTTTTTCCTAAGCTTGTTTATTCATGCAGGGATAAAATTAGCGAAGGGGTGAAGAAATGAAGGGTGAGGGACTGAAGGGCATAGTGGTGGGTGAAGGATGCAGCAGGGTGATGAAGGATCGGGTGAAATGGATGGAGGGGGAAGTGGAATCAACCGAGCCCAGTAAGCCAGATGTTTTCATCACGAGAGCAACGAAAAATAAGAAGTCCAAGAATTGAGTTACCTATGATTATAGGACCCCAACAGTATGAATTAGTAAATTGCCTGGATGATTCAAGCGATAATGAGAAGGAGGATCTGTCTACCAAATACAAAATGATTTCCCAGTAAGAGCTTCATAAGATAGCGACGAGGCCTAGGATCTTTCCTTATAATGATATGATCGGTTGGGTGTTGGACCATGTAGATATCCCAACCAGAACCATATTTAATTCATGAAAGGTTGTAGTTGGTTCATTCCGACCAGAACATCTACAAGTGATGTACAAATTGTCTCCAGTACCAAATTTTATTTGCGATGCCAGTTTCCTAGTAGATTTTGACAAAAAGGAATGCACTCAATATGCAAAAAATCTTCCCGTCTTAATTAAGGACCGATACTCTCACCCCGAGAAGTTCAGAGATGACTCCCATGGTGTATACATAGTTTCCTCACTAGAACCTCACATAATGTACATAGAAATGATGATGTGTAGAATCTACGGGAAATAAAACACAACCCATTTCTATTTATCGTAGGTGCCCATTATGCACACAATAGCAGAGGGTTATTATATTGTCAGACAATTTGGTTAAGGAGATTACAGAGTATCGATCACTAAAAGCCAAAGGGAAATCGACCCCATTTTTCATGTCCACTTATATCATCGATGTCGTCTGTTTTATGATGCCTTTTCCTCTGATGGGCAGAGATGGACTCCAAATAGTGTTGAACCCATACATATTTATCATTCAAAACTTTGGGAAGACAAGGATAAACATTTCTTTTATGAAATCTACAACTCGGTGGTGGTGTCGATGCACACCGCAATATATGGCTACCCACCTCCCAGAATTTTCAACAAAATTGTGACCAATCTGAGCAAAATAGCAGACTGGTATATTGAAAATCACTTTTCCTATATTAGGGTTTTCGGTTGTTAGGTTCCTCCACATGCTATACCTCAATTTTTACCAGACTGATTGGTGTGTCGTGAAGTAGCACATCAAACTGTGCTTGGAAGGATTAGTAAGGAGCTGAAATAAGTACAGAAAAAGGTATGGCCATCTTTTCCCCTACATATTGGTGCATTTTCTATACTGTATTTTGGCCATTCGAAAGTGGAGGCCGCGACCCTGGGAGACATCAATCTGGTCGATATCAAATTCAAGAAGAATGATCCACAAAAGATTGTAGGCAACCACATGGCCAGCTACAATCTGAAAATATATGAACATGAGGATTCCCCTCAAAATGAAATATTCTGAGGATCGAGGTCCTATTAAGAGGTTTTGAATCAAATTCAAGATCTGGCACCAGATAAAATGGCCGATTTTTATAATTTATAGAGACATCGAAGAAATGGACTCCCCAAAGTATTACAAGGAGAAACCTTGACACCTCCAGATACACAACAAATGAAGGCCCAAGGTTTAGAAATGGTGAGCTCTAGCAAACAAGAAACCCTAGAAAGCTTGGAGAAGACTGAGGTGTTGACTCAGAAAGGAGATACCACAACGAAAAATGTAGCAGGTGATCAATATAAAGATCAAACCAAGACATTGACATAAACAGCTATTGATATGGTCGGGAAGATGTCATCCACTAAGATAGGTAGTCCTATCTAGTCCATCACACCTCTACAATACAACAAAGGAAACCTGAGTGCCGAGGTTCTATTCATAGAATACTTCACACCTATTTCGGCAGCAGAGATGCCTCCGTTAGAATTCTTCTTCAACAAGAAGAGAAGGGTTGCGAAAAGAGAAATACATCAGAAGGAGGGTGCAACTGTTACAAGACATAGGATTTTATTTGATGGAGGGGCTTTGGAAGAGGGATAATTCACTTCAGAGGTGGTAGGTTCATTGGGAGATTTTGCAACAACAAACCTATTTTCAGTCGGGAACTTAAAAAAATGATTGAAGAAAAAAGATATGTTGATAAGCCAATTGCATAATCAAGTGCAGACTATGCAGAAGAATGTCAGGAGTGAGATTAACAAGGGTTTTGAGCAGATTAGAGCCAATGATAAACAAGAAATTCAACAACTCAAATCCAGTCTCGACGAAATGCACAAGAATGCACAGGCGAGTAAAGGACAAGCCATTCAACAAAGTGAATTGGTGAAGCAAATACAGGCCAAGGTAAGCTTGACTGGAAACATGGTTATAGATATAGTTGTTTTCCAAGCTTAGGCATTAGAGGTGTGTAAGAAAATGGAATCTACATAGCAAAGCCTTTTCAATAAGGTGGAAGCTATCCAAAATCATTTTAGGGTGGCAGACCAATTATTAAATAACATTTGTTTAAGGGAGTGAGAAGCTATTGTTGCACGATCCACTTTATAGGAAGCATTTGTGTCGTCAGATAGAGAAGGAGTATATGTGGTTTCCAGGTTGTCTATTTCAGAGCAAGTGAGAGGCGATATAATACTAAAGACCTGGTAAACCAACATAGCCGAAAGTAAAAAGATGGCTAAGGAAGTCAAGGAGGCTTGTGAATAATATTTTCAGTTACTCAACAAAGAGTCATTAGGCCTTGGAAAAGATGATAGCTCTGAAGTACTGGAACAAGTTGATATAGCCAAGCATCAACTTAATATCAAGACAAACATGGAAGACACTCAAGATGAAATGTTTCTATTAAAACAGATTGATATTACTTAGAGAGACAGATGGTTGGTGAAGCCTAATGTGTAGCTATAGTTTATAATTTCAGAGGACAAAAGAATGGAAGATAGATTGCCTAAATTAGAAAATAAATTATACATTTTTGAGGCAGAAGATTTAACAGATCCATCCTGGATGGTAATACAATTTGTGAGCAGATGTGTTAAATGTATCGATCAAGGGAAAGGCAACACCTTTGGGAATCATTGAGATAACATGTACACATTATCTATATAGATCATGATTAGATATTATCTATTTCTAAACTGGAGAACAAGGAATAAAAACTCCTTTGCCAATATGATAAAGAGACAGAGGAGATGCAAGTGAAGCGTTCCAAATTTCACATTTTCTAACCATTACTATTTTAGAAATAAGGAGAATTCCAACCGCTTAGGGTTGAGAATATTTTGTATGAATACATATTTAGAGGAATGAAGAAGGGTTGCTTCTTGTCGTATTGTAACTAAGAAAACTCATCCTTTGTGATTATTTATACAAGTGTAGACAGGGATTTGTGCAGTTTGAGTTTTGTGCTCTTCTTCTATTTCATATCTTCAGTTTTCTTTATGTTACTCCTTGATAATTGAATGATTGTAATTTAGTATAACATCTACTATAATCACATTTCATTTAGTTATTTGACAAGCTATCAATTTTTCCTTTGTATTTGTTATTAGCAAATACAAGACCTGCAAGCCGTTTGGATCACTATATCATATATCCTGTCAGGGGTACATTTTACTCTTTCTTCTACTTTAAGAAAGGTAAGGTTCTTCTGTCATTGATGCCTTAAATTGTTTAATAGTTTTTGTAATTTTCTCCCTCATCACTCAATTTGATAAATTGACTCAGACGATGAAACACGACCTCTGTTCTGTTCAACTATTAATTTCATTTGAGGATTTAATTCTTACATAAAGAACGGAAGAAAAATAAATTTTAAACAAACATTCCTTAATTATTGATGCCTGACATTAGTCTTTGAGCCTTAAGTTTAATCTCAGTAAAAACAACTTGAATTCTCAGCCCACGATCAGGTTTGGAAGCCTTATAGATGGGTGCTCTATCCCATCCCCTCATTAACTCTTGAGGAGGTCTTCCCACCTACTAGCCTGACTGTAATTCATTTATGTGTTAGAGGACTATTTTGGTCCTGAGCAATTAAATCTAGTAAGTACTCGTTTGGTGAATGTTAATGCAACCATTATTGGTCCCCTTCACCATCTCTTTTCATAGCATTCGTGGTCTTTCTTAGTACACCCCTTTCCAGCAGTCATGCAACACTTATCCATTTTCTAGTAAATAACATAATTTACATTCATTTACCTTTCATACAAAGGTCCATTGAATCAACATTCACACATATGGAGTTTCCCATAGTCTCTTGGCAATTATAGTTATATTTACAAGCTGGGGGAAATAGAGTGTTACAGCATTATCATGTGTTTGTTATTCCTTGATTTCTTAGTAATTTTTTTTATGCAGTACCATCATAATGCAGTTTTCCACATAAACCATTCACCATAACTACTGCGCAGTAATCATATAGTAAACAAATCTAGTGTAACATGCATGAGCCTACTATTTGTAAACAATCACATGAATCACACGCATAGAGACACAAAGTTAATGTGGTTCACCCAATATTTGGGCTAGACACACAATGAATGGCTTCTTTATTATGGATTTTTTAATTCTTACATGCTTGCACACTGCGCTAAAATACATTCATCAGGTTATCAATCCCCGCCTCGCCTAGTCGCTCTACAGTGCAAGAATCTCTCTATAACTCTCCTTAAACGTTCATACATAGACTCTCTCTTATTCTTAGTATATTCTCTCACTCTCAACAATAAATTAGTTTTATTCTAGCCTTCAGCTCAACTTCAACAACATATCTTCACTCAGCATCAACAACCTATTCTACCCGACCCATTGCATATTTATACATAGAATCTAGGGCTCAAAAACCTACCTGCTTATCCCCAAAACTCAACTACAACTCATTCTAACTCATTACAACTCATGTTGACAAGTTGTTTTGGCATTCTTTTCCTACTTTTGCAGACCATTCTCAACTATTGTTATTCATGATTGTTTGCATCTCTCTACTTTTGCATGTTGAATTGTTGTCCTTCGTTTTTTCTTGCTTTATCTTCATGCTTTATTCTCTTTCTATTCACTGTCAAGTATGCTTTTATTTTTCACTTCAATCATGAATGTGAATTTATTGCACACTCCAATCCTACCTTCTCTTCTTCCTTATGTTTTTGTGCATCTCCTCGACACTGTATCCAAAATGCAGCTTCAACAGAAGAAACAACTTGTAAGATTCTCCAACACCAACATTAAGGAGGAACCAACCACCTAGTTTATAGGAATCAACCTGAAGCAATATCCAACTCCTTGATTTACCTACACCGACTAGAAGAAGGAACCAACCCCCTTGCTTTACCAGCTCTAATTAGAAGGAAGCACCCACTCCCTAAAACACAGGCACCGACCTATTGAATGAAGACACCAATATTCCCAAGCACCACCCGACCACCCTGATATGAATAAGAGTACCAACCTGCCACTTTCCCTATCTTCACACTATCACTATCATTGTCATTGTCATCATATTGTTACTGTCTTCACATTGTCACTATTCAAAAGACTTCTTCATACCTCTTGCATGTATTACTAATACTTCTTGGAAAATTTCTCATATAACTTGTGTCATGGTGAACTTAAAATAAATATTTGACATACCTAATGCCAAGACATATCAAGAGAAAAAAATAATCTTAAAACCTAGTCTACCGATCATTTATAAATAACAGTCACATAACATATAAACTTATTCCACTAGGATCCAAAACAAAAAATGCTAAGTGTACTTATACATAATAACATGTGGCCTTCAATCAATATTTGACATTGTTAGATCATCCATTGGATTATGTGCCAATATTATCCTTCAAATCTACAATCAAATATTCTTCAAATCTTCCCTTGACTTTTCATCAAATCTTCCCTTTACTGGTCACAATGTTTTCCTTAAATATTCCTTCAAATAAGCTCTTGAAATTCCTTCAAGACTTCCTTCAACAATGTCAAACATATGTGACAAACATGTCCTAAATTATTGTCAATGATGTCCTCCAAATTTGCATGCTTCATTTCACAGACAATCCTTCAAACCCTAGAAAGGCACATAAAATCATTCCATGAATATAATCACTCACAACAACATCCACTGACAACAACATCCATTCATGGAAATGTCCATTAATGAAAACATACACTTACGACAATGTCAATTAATGGAAATATCTACTCATGAAACATCAAAGCAACATCACAAACTCACAACAGTAGATACGATAGTATCACAACCTCACAATAGTGCATACAGAAACATCACAACCTTACGAAAACATCATAACCTTATAACATACCTTTAGAATAAGAAAGCCCTCAAGAGAATCCATTAGAATTATTTGCACAATAGAAATACACCCCAACACCTTGAGCATACCCCATACTTTATGTCTTCGTTGGTTACACTAAATATGTGAAATTCTATGTTGTATTTATAGTAATTTTGTCCCCAAAAATTCGTTGATCCTATCTCAATTTTATGGTTAGGTCGTCGGACGAAAAAAATCATATCTCCCCAATCCTATGGAGTTAGAGGGACTTCCATATACCGTTGGAAAGGTATCAAAATAAGCTTTCCAACCATGTAAATTTTTCTTCTATTTGAGTTAGTTATGTAGGGAAAAAATTCCCTCAAAGATATGGTATCCAAATTGACCAAAAATTAATACTTTCAACAATTTCCATCTTGCAATATTTATCTTGGACATCTTGTGGGATATTTTTTTGTACAACTCAAAGCGTGCATGTGGAAAAAACCACTTGTTATATCATCCCTTGAGTCCCATGCTTAAAATCTACGCCATAAGGGGACCACTTTGGAGTTATATATACTTATGTTAAGGCTCCTTCATGGAACTTCAAGAATTCTTCAAGTGGACACATAATTACTGCTTCACGGGCTTCTTCAATTTTATTTGACATTGACTTGTCCTCATCGCTTGACTATTGAATGTTGACTTCTCAAGGATTCATCAACATGTCTTCAAGGCTTCTTCTCTTGGCTTCATGGATTCAAGGCTTCTTTACTTGGATTTGTGGATTCAAGGTTTCTTCACTTGGCTTCATGGCTTCAATATTCAATCAATCTCAAGGCTTCTTTACTTGGATTCATGGCTTCAAGACTTATCTGCCTGGCTTCATGGCTTCAAGGCTTCTTCACTTGGATTCATGGATTCAATACTCAAATAATCTCCTTTTTTCACTACCACATCATCATCATCAGTGTTACATCCTTATTCATTACTACCACATCATCATCATTGACACTTTGACATCAATGAGAATATTTTCTCAACAATATCCCCCTTTGTCACTAATGGAAACACCTTTTTCCTTTTGTAGTGATCCATACTCACTCTATCCATCACCATGCCCACTATATCCATCACATTGTTTCTCCCCCCCTTTGACATCAATGGAAAAGGGATCATTTTTTCTTATCATGTGACTCCCTGTGTCATCAACAATTTGTTTTTCTCCCCTTTAACATCCAGGATAAATATTTTGTCCCCCTCTTGAATTTTGTGATTCTCTTTCTTATTATATTTCTCCTCATGTCTTCATGCTTCAATCCACTATCATTTAACTCATTTTGTTTCTCCCTTTGTCATCAATGTTTTCTTCTTTTGACTGTAATTCTACCTTTGTGAGGATCTTTCCTTTTTGACAATACTCCCCCTTTGACTGTATTGACTCCCTCTTAGTCTAGGCCATTTATTGATGCTTTGTGAAGTATCTCCCCCGTGTTATCCTATATGATTTACCAATCCATTGTCTTATGCTCTGTAAAATCCTATGTTTTCCTTTCTTTGGTCTTCCTTTCTTGATACTTAGACTCTCGCTCAACATTATTCATGATATTGGGAGTCCCTATGCCAAATTGTTTAGAAGAATGTGTAGTGTTGATCTGTTTCAGGATCATCATTTGTAATCATGACATATTCCTCTTTATTTGGGGATTTATTATTGGTTCTCATCTTTTCAACTCTTGTGGGTATGTCCTACGATAATTCTACATTATATGTTCTTATTGTTTTTGTTTTCTTCTCTAAAACTTTTTATATTTGATATGAGCATTTTCTTTCATGGAAGATTCTATCATGCTTCTATAGTCTTGAGATATGTGTCTATAGTTGTTTCATTTGTAACATTAAACATTATTGTAGATACCTCTTTTCCTTACTTGAATATTTATTTCATAATCTCTACAGTCTATAGCCTTATGTCCAAAATTGTTGCAAGAAAAAATAACCAAGAAATAAACTTTGATACCTGGGAGCAAAGGGTCTTCTTTGAAATTGAGGTATTTGAGATGATTTATTGTCATGTCTTGATTGATCATGGTGTTTCACTCTACTATTGGAATGATTTCAACCATTTGTATGAATTTTAGGTCTTTCTTAAGTCTTTCTTGGTAGTTTGAGACTCGTTTCTTCTTCAATGTGTTTTTGTTTGTGGTCATACCCAATACATGTCTTGTCACTAGGAGATCTTTGTTGATTGAGGATGTATTTTAAGGCCGATGAAATCTTCTCAAACTTCAAGTTTGTGATAGTTGTCCTTTTCACTTTTTCTCTTAGAGAAACAATTTCAAGTTCTTTTGCTTACATATTTCTTCCTTCTCTTTTAGTTGATTGTTTAAGACTTCTTCAATTTTCTTGTCCTCTTCTATTTGAATCATAGAATTCTATAGTTTTGTGCTTATTTGGGTATCTTTCTCTCCTAATTGATTCGTCAATGTTTTTTCAGTCTTATTAGCTACTTCTACTTGTGCCTTTAAAATAATGACAATGTTTTCAGTCGGACTTAACTTCTCTTCTAGCAATGCATTATTTTCTTGATACCTTTGCAGTTGTTACATTGGCATATTGTTTTTCTCCCTTGCAATCCTTGAATCATATAGAGCACTAATCGGTTTCCTTTAAGGTCTAATTCAACTTCTACTTCATCATTCTACTTCTAGTTTGGTTTAAGCAACTTTTGGCAGAGTATTTTTGGACAACACACATTCAGGAAGAACTAAAAAAGGAAGAAGAAAAATACTATTTTTAGTCAAAGTACTCTTGGATAAATCATGTGGAAGGGAAAGAATCTGAGAGGAAGCTAAAAGAGAAAGGAAATTTTTTGGATAACATTATTCACACGATAGTATGGAGAAGGTGTGTCCCCTTGCTAAGGTGTGTCCTCTTGCTACAATTTATTGTGGTCCTCTTCAACAAAGTATCTTGGTTCATCATAGAGATTACCTTCTATAATGGGGTTATCCGCAAAATTGCCTCAGTGGTATTCACAGATCACAATGAATAAGTACTAATTAAAATTTTTAAAGATAAATACAAATCAATTTTGGAGAATGCGATGGTTACATGGAAGGAAAATAAGGTTGCATATCATTGATTGGTTTTATGAAAGGTAAGATGTTGTCTCCATTATTCACTGGTAAAATGTTGCTAAAATGTTTCCACCACATGTTAGAATTAATGCTTATATTAGAGATTGGTTTAGATTTATTAAATTTAGTTAGTTGTGAGACATCTTCTCCAACTATCAGATCCTATTTATGTGTGTAGTTGAGATATTTCCTCATAAATTTGTTATGGTGTTGAGGAAATGTTTTTGTATAAATATGTGTTTGATCCATTAATTAAATACATAAAGAATTGTTTGTTTTGTGCGTTGGTTTGTTAAGTTATGTGTAGGTGTATGTGGTTTTTTCAATCCTCAATCAATGCAAGGTGAAACAATAGAAAAATTTGTTTTTGTTGGAAGATTGGTTGTTGTCATTGATGTCAACCCTAGTCATTGGTTTTGGACTGCAAGATTGATGAAGGTATTTGGACATGAAGGATAGTGCACATGGAGACACAACACCTGTGGATGGATAGTATACATCATGTTGTTTCTGGTGGTAGGTGGCACATCACGTGGATCCTCATGGTTGAGGAGAAATGAATGTTTGAAGATGACAAGGTGAATTGAAGAAGGAAGTACAAATTGGCCTTGAAGATAATTAAAGAAACGAATTACAAAGTAAGAAAGTGCCAAGTCAAACCTAATGTTAGAGGAAGTGACATAAAGGGTATAAATACATATCATTATACATTCATTTTAAACACACAAAATTCAAATTTCAGAGGAAATCTGAAGTAAAGAAGGCCGGATTTCAAAGAGGATGAAGTCTTTTGGTGATGTGTTCTAAGGTATGTTATTTACAGGTCATCTTACCATTTTCGCTATAAATTTTTTTCTAGAATGGTTCTGATGGTGAAATTGGTATGGTGTTGAGAAGACATATCTAGATACCCGTGGTAAATATTTTATCTCTTTATTCACTACACTTTTGGAGATATATTTTGTGGAAGATATGATTTTTGACTAGTCCTGAAACTAGTCATAAACATGTGTTATGGGTAAATCAATTATAACTTACTCATAGAGAGTCCAAATGAAGTGAAACCAAATTCATTGGAAAGAGTACGTGTTGTAGTTTCTTGTGTGCAAATTTCATAATTTGACGTTAAATATTGAGTGCGGAACATTATTTACAAGTTCGCTCTCCTGAATAAACTAGAATTGAATAAGGTCTACCATTCTCTCTATAACTTATTTTTGGGGAGGATTCAAGGAGTGAAAATTGGAGGAGTTTCAGAGAATACATTGAGTTATATTATCTACACGATCATAGTATTCTAAGAAGTGAATAATTGCATAAGTTGAAGAAGTCTTAGGAAGTATTATCTGGTTCTATGTGATGGTTAGTTGATGGTGATGATTTAATGTAAAGTTTTATTAGCTCTCATATATTCTTGGGTGAAAGGAAGGGGAAAGGATGGAGAGGTCAACCCTCTCTTGATATTGGAGGATTGTATCTTCCTTTTGGAGGTTTATCCCTCCCTTTATATTTGGAAATTGGAGCTACCTTTGGAAGTCATTACTTCCCTTGAACAATAACTATTGATTATTTTTCATATATTGTGCATGGTGTATTGTGGTGTATTGGTGTAACTATTATAATATTGTTCATTTCTCATTGGATATTAATGATGTTGAAATGGGTACTTGACACTTAGAGGGGGGGTGAATCAGTGTCACAGAACTTTGGACAATTTTCACGTTTCACAAATTAACTGAACAACAAATATTTATTTCATTTTCTCAATCAATATATATAAAAGAATAAATATTTTATTTATTAAATAACTTGAATGAATACATAAGATAAATCTTTCAATATCATCTTCATACAATTATGAGAGACCCAACTCTTTGTTACAAGACCCAACTTGTAGTTCTTAGATCCAACTGAGAAATGAGGAATTCAATCCTCATAACAAGTCCCAACTTGTTGATCTCAGATCCAACTGAGATGTGAGGAATCCAATCCTAATACAAGTCCTAGCTTGTAAACAAGCACCAACCCGATAGAATGAACTTTCATTCAATCCATTATATATAAATATATATACTTCAACAAATTCAACTACATTTCTTCTCACCATTCCTTCTTGTTTATATAGTCTTCCAAGTGGTGTGAATTTGAATCATTGCGTCTTTTGATATTTGAACCATTGTACCTTTTCATTTAAATGATAATTAATCTTTAATTAATATCATTTTTCTTTTTATTCTTTATTCATAATGTATATGAATTAACTCTCTTTTTCATGACTGTGTGTCAGTTCTTTTGTCTTCATGAGTTGATCACAAACATGGATCAACTCATCATATCATCTTCATGTTTCTGTTGCATTCTCTGTTAACCAACACATCTTATTTGATCTCTTATCAATTTTCTATATTGTTCTGTTGTTAAATCTCTGTCGAATTAAGTTTGGATGAGGCACTTCCTTCAAACCATTTCATATGATCACAGGCGTAGAATCGTGGGCTTATCAATTTAAGCAATGCATTACATTCTTCCTTTTAAATCTCCTTACCATATGACCAATGGTGGTGACCTCATGTGACCACACGACTGCGGTTGCGACCAAAGGTGGTTTGAAATCAAACTACGTTTCACCCCGCAATTTATCTCATGCCTCCAGGTGTCCTTTATTCAAAACCATGGTTTAGATTGCGGCCCACCTTCAACTTATTAAATTCCATGCACCTTCAATCCCCGAAATGCGACGGCAGCGTCGATCTCACGATCTTGACGGTGCTCCTGGAGTGATGGTTCAGATTTGTTCTTTCAAGATCTGTGAATCAAATCTAGACTTCCTAAATCAACAGTTGTGATTTATTTCGTGGTCTGGGCTTTGGGAGTTTCAACTTTCAAACCCTTCTTTCCTCCGTACGTCAATCTTCCGGAGTCGATGATCTACAAACACCTGTCCTTCTCAATCAACAACTAGATCAATGGTCTTGTGTCCCTTTTCTCGATCAATGGTTCAGATCTCCTTCGGGTCTTTGGACTTCAGAGATTTCAAATCTCAACCCCTTTTGTCCTCTGTATGTCAATCTTCTGAAGCTGACAATCCACTAACGTGTGTCCCTTTCAGATCAACGACTGCAATCCTTTCATGTCTCCAAACTTCATAATTCTCAAGTATCAACTTTCACTGTATTATGATCAATGGTTGAGAATGCTCCCGAAGTGATCTTCAATTCAGATGACTTATGTCCACTACGGGACTTCGACATTTGGGACTTTAAGATTTTAGGCTAATCGTTGCTTTGTTTTCCTCCGAAGTGATCACCTGTCGAGTAAGTCATAAGTGGTGGAGACTACTTACTATCAGTTAATACTTCCACTTACACTATCCTTCCATTGTAGTAGATCGATGGTCAAGAATTCTCCCGAAGTGATCTTCAGATCAGACGTTTCGTGTCCACTTCGGGACTTTGGCATTCTGAAATTTGGGACTTTGGGAAAGTGCTAGTGGTAAAACTCCCGAAGTAAAACTCCAGGAGTGACATAACTTACTTACGTCACTTGATGACGTGTCACGAGACTGGTAGCTGCCATGTGTCACTCATATTCATGATTTGCACGTACCTAAAATGTCGATTCAACTTGACACTTGTCATTGTCTGATTGCACCATGTGTCCTTGCTGACGTAGTCTGCTAACGTGGTCTACCACATGTCCTTGCTGACGTGGTCTACCACATGTCCTTGTTGACATGGCCTGCTGACATGGCATGCCACATGTTCTTACTGACGTGGTTTGTTGACGTAGATATCCCTAATCTAATAGTCAGAATAGTATCCAAAATGTATCTCAGATCGACGACTGAGAGTTACTTTGGATTTTCAACTTTTGGATAATTCGATCTCTCGACATCATAAGAATTATGAAGTGAGATTCCTCTAAGTGTAACTTCCTCACAACTCTTAACCTGAACTAAATGTTGTTCCTCGATCATGTTCTTAGATCAATGGCTCGATCTATCTATGATGTTGTTTTTCTAGCTTATCTTGTCCTTCCACTTATAATGATCCAACGGTTGTTGGGTATTAGGGTATTCAAATTCTCAACTCTTTTTGTCTCACTTATCCCATCCTTCCACTTAATGTGATTCGATGGCTAATGAAAATTTGGGTAATTGAGATCTCAGATCTCAGCCCTTGCTTATCTTATCTTTTCACTGCTTAATCCAACGACTAGGACTTAATCAAGCATTGAGATGAATGGCTACTAATTACTTTGCGACTTCATGCTTTGCGTCTTCAAACTTATCTCCTTGCAATTTCTCTGAATCACAAATCCACGAATTCCAACCAATGGGTGCTAGCTCCTCTTCATATGCATGTCTCACATGTGACCTCGGGCTATGACCCAGGGCTCAAATCCTGAGTGCTTCACAATTCCGCGCTTCGCGACTTCGAACTTATCTCCTCGCAATTTCTCTAAATCATGAATCTGCGAATTCGTTTGATTCTCCTTTCGCTCTCCATGTCATTGATTTGGTGCTTGCGCATCTAACAGTCACAACTTAATCTGGTTTGTCCCATAATGATAATGGACGGCTTCTGTGCATCATTATTTCTTAGCCTTCTATGCGTCATCTCTTCTGAGATTTTTGGGTTTATACTTGGTTTCCAACTGAACCAAGGATATCCGCATGCTCTGGTCTTGTGTTATCTAATACACTTCCTCTCCTGATCTTTGATCTTTGCATATTTTATGACATTTTCATTCTTTGCATACTTTCAATGTGCTTTTTTTTTCTGAGATTTGATCTCTACATAGTATTTGACATTCTATGCTAACTGCTATACTGTTGACATCAATGAAAACTTCATCTATGATAAATCAAAAATGACAATTCATCATAACAACTTATCATCACAATCTCCCCCTTTGTCATTGAGGGAAACACACTAACTTCATACACAAACTCCCCCTATGATGATGCTTCTCCTATGAAGTTACTCCCCCCCTTTGACATCAATGGAAAACGGTTGCTCCCCTTATAATCAACATATTTTTGTCTGCATGTTGTTGACCAGAATATGAACTTGGGTAACTCCCCCTGGAATCATTTTTTGTCTGACATAATTGAATGACTCCCCCTGTCAATATGATCTCTCTCTACTTCTAACTACTCTCCCCCTTTGTTTCTGAAAGGGTAGCTCTCCCTGACAAGGTCTCTTCCCCTTTTATTTTACTAACTTCTTATCTCAGTTTATTGGGATTTTTTTGTTCAAATAAGTAGTCTTCTTGATACCAATTTTCTAGTGATCAAGTCTTTTCAAAACTTAATCTAATTACTTTCTTATTTAATAACCAAAATACTCCTCTTGAGTTTTTACTGACTTTCCTTTGTCAAATAGAACAAGAGTATGAATCTTACTGATATTTTTGATCTTCTTCTTATTCGTCTTTGATATTTCATAGGAATATCAATTGAGGAATTTTACCAATTGATTTAAATACAAATTTTGTTATCAATTGATCTTTGTTGAATGATACTCCTTGAACTTCTCTGCTACCTTTATTTTTTTTCTTCTTCTTGTATTCTACAACTAACCCTACCATTAATTTCTATTTTGACCACTAATCTATAGATAGTCAATATTTTCCATATGTTAATTTAGAAACGCTTTGGCGTAATCCTTTGATTTTGTAAAAACCAATTCAAACTTCTTTTTGTATTTTCTTTCTTTTGCTAACAACTTATGACATTATCAGAATTTGATATTGTCCCATATTCTTCTATAGGTACTTCCTCTTCTTGAGCATGATTGATCTCATATTGATTTTCAAATTCTTCATTAGGACCTTTACCCCTCATGTTCTTATTATTAGTTTCTTCAATTTCAGGTGTAATAACATCCTTCCTACTTTCTCCTTCATGTTTTCTTCTCCATATCTTTCTGTGAGATATTCTTCTTTTTGGATCTTCTATTTCTAATTGTGTTTTTGGAGACTTTTCATCTCCTTTCATGTCCCAACTTTTATTAGGATTTGTCATTGATTTGAATGACTTATTCAAATATTGACTTTTGTATTCTTGTAGTTTTGGGATTTGTGCCCAAATCTATCACAGTTGTAACATCTAATTGTATGAAAAAAAATTGTTGTGTGCCCAGAAAAATTACATCTCCAACAATATCTAATTGAGTTTTTGGATTTTCTTGTATATCATTTCTCTAGTTTCTTGCAGTCCATTTCTTTATGGCCAAATCTATGACAAGAAAAGCAATAGCCATTGAACGTATTTCCATTCTTGATTTTATTTTGACTTGAAGGATCTTTCATTTGATTTTCTTCTTCCTTTTTACTTCTAAAGCTGTCCTCCTTAACAAAGTTCATGACTTGTAATTTCTTTGTACTTGTGCCTTTTCCTTTTAAGAAGGATGATCCTTTCTCATTTTTGTAAATGGTGCACCATTTGTTATTGTTTTCTTTCTTATTGAATTCAAGACCAGTTTTGTCATTAGCTGATCTTTGGCTTTTCCAAATATTATCTAGGATAGATGAACTATTTTGGAAATTGACAATCTTATTCGTCTTTTCATTCATCTTTTTGATATTGATTATTTCTAACTTCAATATTTGACATAATTCTTCCTTTTTAGTCAACTGAATATTCAGGGCTTCTTCTATTTCTTTAGCATGTTCAAGTTGAGTCTTTAGATTCATGATTATTTCTTTTGTCTCATCCAAGACTTCTTTTCATTTAATAGTTTTGTCATATGTCTTCAATTCTTCCATATCTTTTGTTAGATCAAAAACTTTAGTTTTCAATATTTTGAGTTCTTCCTTATATTTTATGTGAATCCTTTTGAGTTTGATGGCTTCTCTTTCAAACATTTGGCATGATTCTTCCTTTTTAGTTATTTTAATCTTCTGAGCTTCTTCCTTTTTCTTAGATTCTACAATTTGGGTCATCAAATCTGCATTAGTACTTTCATTTATCTTTTTGAGATTGATGATTTCCAATTCCAACATGTGGTAATATTTTTTTTTCCTTGTTAACTGGATCTTTAGGTATTCTTTACTTTCTTTAATTTCCTCAAGTTGAGTGTTTGACTTCTCAACCTTCTTTCTAATATTCACAACTTTTGCTTCCAGCTTATGACACAATTCTTTTAGTACTTCTTTTATTTTACTATCATGTTTCTTTAATTATTCCATCTCTTATGTTAGATTAATAACTTCAGTTTTCAAACTTTTGATCTCTTCTTCTTTGTTTTCTAGATAAAACTTGTGTTCATGATCTTCATGGTTAGATTGATCTAGATGTTGTAGTAGCATCATATCTTTTTGTTGGAGTTTCTCCAACTCTTCTAGAGTGCACAGGGTTGTGTACTCAAGACTGTCAAGAGCCTCCATAGGAACTTTAATATGCATATAATTTCCTAGTTCCAAACAAATCTCTCCTATAGCAGCTGCAACATCAGTTTTAAGATTATGTTATTTTTCTTTAGTGATTACTGAGGTATGCCTCATTTCCTTGATGAGGTTATCTTCCTCATTGTTGACTGAGATTTTCATCAAATATTGTATTTCATTCTGATTAGAATTTTTTTTCTCTATATTATGTTCTTCGATATGATTGCAATTTTCCTTTTCTTTATCTTCTTCATTATCTTGATAAGAACTCTCTTCTTCTGAGTTTTGTTCTTTATTCTGACAAGAATCCTATTCATTAGAGTCTTGTTCTTTATTCTAACAGGAATCCTCTGTATCTTAATCTTGTTTCTCACTTTGATAGAATTTATTTTCTTCTTGTGTTTCATTTTGATAACGATTTTCTAGTTGAATCCATAATTCTTTAGCAAATTTGTAGTGCTTCATCTTTTCTTTGACTTGGTCTGTTAATCCATCATGAATTGCTTTTAAGGCTACTGAATTATTTATCTTTGCTTCTTTTTTTAGTTTTGGATTTTCTCTTTGAAGTAGTTAAGTGCCAGGGCTTACTTACTACCGAATCCCAAACTCCAGATCCTCTTGACTTCAGATATCTTTTCATATTTTCCCTCCATGATAAATAATTTGTTCCATCAAATAAGGGAGCTTCATTTGTGGAGATAATGATTTTTCCACCCATTACTTCTGAATCTACCTTCAGTGTTTAACTGTGCTGAAGGAACCTTGCTCTAATACCAATTGTTGAAATGGGTACTTGACACTAAGATGGGGGGTGAATTAGTGTCACAAAACTTTGGAAAAATTTCACTTTTCAAAAATTAACTGAACAACAAATATTTATTTCATTTTCTCAATCAATATATATATAAGAATAAATATTTTATTTATTAAATAACTTGAATGAATGCATACGATAAAAATTTGAATATCATCTTCATACAATTATGAGAGACCCAACTCTTTGTTACAAGACCCATCTTGTAGTTCTTAGATCCAACTGAGAAATGAGGAATCCAATCCTCGTAACAAGTCCCAACATGTTGATATCAGATCCAACTGAGATGTGAGGAATCCAATCCTCATACAAGACCTAGCTTGTAAATAGGTACCAACCTGATAGAATGAACTTTCATTCAATCCATTATAAATAAATATATATACTTCAACAAATTCAACTACATTTATTCTCACCATTCCTTCTTGTTTATATTAAGTGTGAACTTGAATCATTATGCCTTTTGATATTTGAACCACTGTACCTTTTCATTTAAATGATAATTAATCTTTAATTAATATCATTTTTATTTTTATTCTTTATTCATAATGTTTATGAATTAACTCTCATTTAATCATGACTGTGTGTCGTTTCTTTTGTCTTCATGAGTTGATCACAGACATGGATCGACTCATCATATCATCTTCATGTTTTTGCTGCATTCTCTGTTAACCAACCGATCTTATTTGACCTCTTATCGATTCTATATATTGTTCTGGTGTTAACTCTCTGTCGAATTAAGTCTAGATGCGGTGCTTTCTTCAAGACATTTCATATGATTGCAGGCATAGAACCGCATGCTTATAAATTTAAGCGATGCATTACATTATGCCTTTTAAATCTCTTTACCATATGACCAACGGAGGTGACCTCACGTGACCACGCGATTGTGGGTGCAACCAAAGGTGGTTTGAAATCAAACTACGTTTCACCCCACAATTTATCTCGTGCCTCCACGTGTCCTTTCTTCAAAAACATGGTTTCGATTGTGGCCCTCCCTCAACTTATTAAAGTTTGCGCACCTTCAATCCATGCAATGCGATGGGACCATCGATCTCACTATCTTGACGGTGCTCCTGGACTGACGGTTCAGATTTGTTCTTTCAAGCTCTGCGGATCAGATCTAGCCTTCCTAAATCAATGACTATGATTTATTTCATGATCCGGGATTTGGGATTTTTAACTCTCAAACCCTTCTTTCCTCCATACGTCAATCTTCCATAGTCGATGATCTGCAAACACCTATCCTTCTCAATCAACAACTAGATCAATGGTCTTATGTCCCCTTTCTCGATCAACGGTCAAGATCTCCTTCTGGTCTTTGGACTTCGGAGATTTCAAATCTCAACCCCTTCTTTCCTTCTTACGTCAATCTTCTTGAGTTGACAATCCACTGACATGTGTCCTTTTTAGATCAATGACTGTGATCCTTTCACGTCTCCGGACTTCAAAATTCTCAAGTCTCAACTTTCACTGTAGTATGATCAATGGTTGAGAATACTCCCAAAGTGATCTTCAGATTGAGCGACTTATGTCCACTTCGGGACTTTGGCGTTCGGGACTTCAGGACTTTAGGCTAATAACTGCTTTGTTTTCCTCTAGAGTGATCACCTGTTGAGTAAGTCATAAGTGGTGGAGACCGCTTGTTGTTAGTTAATACTTCCACTTACACTATCCTTCCATTGTAGTAGATCAATGTTTGAGAATGCTCTCGAAGTGATCTTCAGATCGGATGTTTCGTGTCCACTTCGAGACTTCGAGACTTTGGGCAAGTGTTGGTGGTAAAACTCTCGGAGTGTTGGCAAATATTGAACAAGCAACGAATGTGTGTTGATGGTTGTTGTCATTGATGGCAACAGCGGAGATGGCAGGATAAGAAGGATAAAACCCTTTAAGGATTCGAGGAGAATAAGCTCAGGAGGCATAGCGCTCTTATATGGGCAAGGATCATAGGAAAGAGACCGAGAGTCGTCGGATCTCACTCGGAAACCCCGACAGCCGGATCTGCAAAAGGTGCAAGGGAGATAAGTCATCGGAGAATCAGGGAGCGGGACTTTGCAGTGTCCAATCCATTCGACATTGAAAACTCCGAAATCACGATATGCGATTTTGTGAACTGATCACCGCCATTAAGTCAAGCAGAGGTCGTGACCATCCACGTGTAAACAGGAGGCTTCATCGAAGAATCGGGAATCAGAGTTTCACGAGTCTCGTGAACAATGACAACGAAAACCCTGAAATCACGATATGCGATTTCGCGATGTAATCCCAGCCGTTGAGCCAAGACTGCATCTGAACCGTTGATTCAACTCACGAAAGCAGACCACGTCAGCAAAGGGACACGTGGCACAACCAGGGAATGACAGGTGTCAGGCAGATTCAACACTTCAGGCACATGAAAGTCACGAATCAGAGTGACACGTGGCAGGATCTAACACGTGTCAAACCACGTGTGACGTCAGCAGAGGCATCGATGATCGAGACCATTCATCTAAGGGACAGGTGTCGAAGATCAAGGCACCATCGGCATATCGGACATCGGGAAATCGGAGTTCCTGAAGTTGAAGGAAACGAGAGATCGAAGGTCTCGAAATCCTGAAGGAATCGGGACTGTCCATTTGAGGGACAGGTGTCGGCATATCGTCGATCGGGATATCGGAGATCTCGGGCACAAAGGTTTTGTGCATTTCCAAATCGCGATCCACGAAATCTCGATGAGTGGGGTACAGCTCTCAGCACAGCAGCGAAGGAGGACAGAGGATTAGTGGATGCCAGATGTCAGAGATAAGGATGCGGTTACAGGTAACGGTCATGTGAACCAGGGTCAGCCAGGGGGGGGCTGAAACACATCGGGAAATCGGCGATCGGGAATCAGCGGGTGAATGCATTGATGCATCATAAGCCCCGTAGCCCCGATGGGGTTACGTTGTGATCATGGGTAATGGTCATATGGACCATTGTGTAGCCGGATGGGGCTAAAGCTTGGGAAATCGGGGATCGGGAATCCTGGAGGCATGTACATCGCGACATCGAAAACGCCAAAACCCCGATGAGCAGTTTGACCGAGGTCATGTGTGGATGGTCTTATGGGGCCAAGGTTTATAGCCAGTAGGGCTAGCACGTGGAAAGAGGATAAAGCTCCGGAAAGGAGCTCATCGGGGATCGGAGAATCGGAGGTTCTGAGTGCATGTGCATCTCGACACAGTGAATGCCGAAATCACGATGAGTGAAATCCTGATGCGATCTGAACCGTTGGATAAAGATTGAATTGATCGAAGGGTTGTTGTTCCTCCACACACATTTAACTCCTTCAATTACAAATCCGTTAGTGAAACAGATTCATAATTGCAAATTAATTGTCAATCAGTTAGAGTCCCGGTTGGCTGGACAGTTGCTGTCATTCTGTCCAAGGAGTTGGGAAGTTGAAACGTTGTGCCTGTGTGTATAAGAGATGAGGAAATAGAATGTGGAGGTGTGGTTGAAGGTAGAGGGATAGAGCTCTGCAAGTGCTACAGTGGCAGAGGAGAACCCGTGAAGCAGAGAAAAGATGAGAAGGCACAGCAGAAGAAGGTGAAGCAGAGCAGCAGGTCAGAGGCATCATTCACCAGGTTTACTGAGTTGTTTAACATATGTCCTCTGTTAAATGCCTGACAGTCTGTAGATCTGTGTTTATTCTTGAGATAATTTCTGTTACTGTCATAACCACAAGATGAAACTGCCTGATCCAGTGTGAAAATTAATGAAACGTGGTCAGCAGTGAGCATGAGGGTTAAACCCTTCAGCAGTAGCAATCTACCAGTAGAAACTGGTGCTATCTCCAGGGGGTTGAAGCTCCCTTCCAGGAAAGGCTGGTAAA
>ML781335.1:633701-653066 GCA_009831015.1 Picea engelmannii
AATCACGATGAGTGAAATCCTGATGCGATCTGAACCGTTGGATAAAGCTTGAATTGATCGAAGGGTTGTTGTTCCTCCACACACATTTAACTCCTTCAATTACAAATCCGTTAGTGAAACAGATTCATAATTGCAAATTAATTATCGATCAGTTAGAGTCCCGGTTGGCTAGACAGTTGCTGTCATTCTGCCCAAGGAGTTGGGAAGTTGAAACGTTGTGCCTGTGTGTATAAGAGATGAGGAAACAGACTGTGGAGGTGTGGTTGAAGGTAGAGGGATAGAGATCTGCAAGTGATACAGTGGCAGAGGAGAACCCGTGAAGCAGAGAAAAGTTGAGAAGGCGCAGCAGAAGAAGGTGAAGCAGAGCAGCAGGTCAGAGGCATCATTCACCAGGTTTACTGATTTGTTTAACATATGTCCTCTGGTAAATGCCTGACAGTCTGTAGATCTGTGTTTATTCTTGAGATAATTTATGTTACTGTCATAACCACAAGATGAAACTGCCTGATCCAGTGTGAAAATTAATGAAACATGGTCAACAGTGAGCATGAGGGTTAAACCCTTCAGCAGTAGCAATCTGCCAGTAGAAACTGGTGCTATCTCCAGGGGGTTGAAGCTCCCTTCCAGGAAAGGTTGGTAAACGAGAGAAGGTTGTAGCCTTCTGCAGGTAGAAGCCTGCGTACTAGTATGAGTCTGCACTAGTACATTGTTGTAGAATGTTTTCTTAATAATAATCATTGAAGACAGAGACAACAGCAGCGGTGGTTTTCTCCCGATTTGGGTTTCCACCTTAAATCCTGGTGTTCATGTGTCTTATTCTTCTGTGTTAGTTTATTTTGTTGAATTACTGTTTAAAAGATATCTGCTGAATGAAGAAATCGATAATAAGCTCTCTGGATGTGTTATTGTTTTCATAAGAATATACAACAACTTATCTCTATGAAGTAGACTAAGATTTGTCAGTGAAAGAAAAGTTAAAACAAATTATTGATAGCTGAAATACTGATTCACCCCCCCTCTCAGTATTTTTTCAACACGGAGTGACGTAACTTACTTACGTCACTTGATGAAATGTCATGAGCCAAGTAGCTACCACGTGTCACTTGGATTCATGATTTGCACATACCTGAAATGTTGATTCAACTTGACACTTGTCAGTGTTTGATTGCACCATGTGCCCTTGCTGACATAGTTTGTTGACGTGGTCTGTTGACGTGGTCTGCTGACGTGGTCTGCCACATGTCCTTGCTGACATGATCTGCTAACATGGTTTTCCACATGTCCTTACTGTCATGGTTTGATGACGTAGATCTCCATGATCTAACAGTCAAAATAGTATCTGAAATGTATCTCAGATCGACGATTGAGAGTTACTTCGGATTTTCAACTTTTGGATAATTCGATCTCTCGACATCACAAGACTTATGAAGTGAGATTCCTCGAAGTGTAACTTCCTCACAACTCTTAACCTGAAATAAATGTTGTTTGTCGATCATGTTCTTAGATCGATGGCTCGATCTATCTATGATGCTACTTTTCTAGCTTATCTTGTCCTTTCACTTAGAATGATCCAATGGTTGTTGGGTATTTGGGTATTCGAATTCTCAACCCTTTTTGTCTCGCTTATCCCATCCTTCCACTTAATGTGATCTGATGGCCAATGAAAATTTGGGTAATTGAGATCTCATCCCTTGCTTATCTTATCTTTTCACTGCTTAATCCAATGGTTGGGACTTAATCACACATTGAGATGAATGGCCACTAATTACTTCGCGACTTTGTTATTCATGTCTTCGAACTTATCTCCTTGTAATTTCTATGAATCATGAATCCATGAATTCCAGGCAATGGGCACTAGCTCATCTTCTTATGCATGTCTCACATGTGACCTCGGGATATGACCTAAGGCTCAACTCCTAAGTGCTTTGCAATTTCGTGCTTTGCGACTTCGAACTCATCTCCTCGCAATTTCTTTGAATCGCAAATCCACGAATTTATTTAATTTTCCTTTCGCTCTCCTTGTCGTTAATTTGTCGCTTGCACATCTGAAGGTCACCACTTAATCTAGTTTGTCTCGTAATGATAATGGATGGATTATGTGCATCATTTCTTCTTAGCCTCCTGTGTGTCATCTCTTTTAAGATTTTTGGGTTTATACTTGGTTTCCAACTGAACCAAGGATATTTTCATACTCTGATCTTTTGTTATCTAATATGCTTCCTCTCCTGATATTTGATCTCTACATACTATCTGACATTTTCATTATTTGCATACTTTCAATGTGATTTTCCTTCTGAAATTTGATCTTTGCATCCTATTTGACACTCTATGCTAACTATTATACTGTTGACATCAATGACAATTTCATCTATGATAAATCAACAATGACAATTCATCATAACAACATATCATCATATCATAATGACATCAATGACAACATATCAATGACAATATGTTCAACAACTGAATGGTTTAAGTATAAGTTGAAATCCCAAAGGGGTGTGATCCAATGGTGGAAAGCAAGGAGTTTTTCACCATTGGTCAATGTTCAATTCCCGTGAGGGCCTAACCTGAAGCCATGGGGGAACCTTGAGGTAGTGGTCGAACATGTGGTTGCACCCAGAGATACTATATTAAATGGTATCATGACCCATGCACACATAAGTGGATCAAATCCCACCCCCATGTCCTTCAAATTTTAATCCCAAAGGGGTTGGATCCAATGGTGGAAAGTGAGGAGTTTTTCACCATTGGGCAAGGTTCAATTCCCATGAGGGCCTAACCTGAAGCCATGGGGGCACCTTGAGGTAGTGGTCGAATGTGTGGTTGCACCCAGAGATACTATATTAAATGGTATCGTGACCCATGCACACATAACTGGATCAAAGCCCACCCCCATGTCCTTCAAAGAAATATTCCCCGAGGTGTAGGACAGTCGGTGATAGAGTGTGTTGTTAATGCACTCCGTGATGTTAAGTCACTAGTTCAAAACCCGTGGGGACAAAAAATCCATCCATGTTAAGGGTTGGTGTGGCTCAGGTCGGGTGCAATCCCTGGGTGATTTTGATGGCTTAGATTCCCCTGAGTCATGGTTTCTTAGCCACAGGTTAGTCCCACATGTCATGGACAAACTAAAAAATAATAAAAAAAAGTATAAGTTGAAAAAGTTATTAAAATTTACTTGATACTGATTCACCCCCCTCTAATTATCTATAGTTTTTGCTTGAAATTCTTGTGGAAACTTGAATCAAGCACCCCATTAAAAGAGGAAACACATTTTAAGTATATCAATAAAAGGTCATGGTCATGTTCATGGAAGCTAACAACGGTCTCATTGATCAATATGGGAGATATTCTCTACAATCATACCTCTAGGAATGGAAACTAATGGATTTGATTGACGAGTGGGATCAAGATGCTGATAGTTTGTTGAGGAAATCAGTAGATAGAGAATTCAATACATTAGTGGGCCAAGTTCGACAGAGTTTTGATGAAATTTTTCCAACTACTATACCAATAGACCAGATGGCTGCAAAGATCACCGACCTTGTAGGCATAAAAGGAAAAGAACTCCAAGAAGAAAGTAAAAAGGAAGGTAAGGAGAAGCAATCCACTCTAGTGGATTGAGAGAAGTTAGAAGCATTGATCGCATTATACAAATTATAAACTACGAGTATGTATTACACCTCAGCTGGTATGGGATCAAAGAATGAATTAGAAAACTTAGGTGATTTTATAGAACTAAAGAATGAATTAGAAACTCAAGTGAGTTTGCAAAACTGAAGAATGAATTAGAAAATGGTAATCCCAATATGAAAATGAAAATGTAGGTTAAAGAGAAACACTAATAAATATTTTAATTTAATGATTATTTGTTAACAACTATATTTTAATTTAATGATTATTCTTTTGAATGTGAAGGTTAGTTGTAGTCTAAACGTTTTAGGAAATAACTCTTTTTCAGTGATATTTTTTGGGGATATTTGTCTAAAATTCAGTGAGAAATTGTTAGATCCCCAGATTTGAGTGATTATTTATGTATAATCTGAGTGCCCCATGGGTTTTTAAGCATGTTGAATCCATTTATGCATTCATAAATGGACTTTAAACAACAAAAATGGTGATTTCATGTAAATTTACATCGCCAGATTTGGGCAAAAAAAACCATTTGGTAGAATAGTTAAACAACGCCCTAAAGTTATCACAAAAATCACATTTGTCAACTTCTTTTTAGATTAATTGGTTGATTAGCTTAATTAGTTGAGAATAATATATTTTATCCTTCCTATTTACGTTCAATTTCTACAAATAATATGTTAAACTCTTAAAAATATAAATTTAATTAATTTTCTATTATTTTCTACAAAAAATATTATTTTTAATTAAAATAAATTTTTAATATAATAATTATTTATTTATTTATTTATTAAAATTGTAAACGAAAGGGGAGGTAGGTTCGAGAGGGGTATTGTACAATGCTGGAGGAAAAAGGATGCTAAACTACTTCTAGAATCTGGGTGTAACCACCAACAACATGGCAGAGGCCTATGGGATGTATCAAGGAGTGCTCCTAGCTCAGGAACGAAATCTTAGCAACATGATCATAATAGGGGACTCAAAAAAAACAATTTGACACTTCATCAAAGGGACTGCCCCAAAGAAATCCAAGCTAAAAAGAATCATAGAGAGGATCAAAGCACTGTCATCCTCTTTTCAAGCCTCCTTCTATCATGTCCCCCGGGAAAAAAACAAAGAAGTGGATGAATAGGCAGACTTAGCAATTGAAAGAGCCATGGGTCATATGGAAAGGATGGGGAGGCACCTTTTTTCGGCCCCTCCCTAATGAAGCAACCCCCTCTCATCGTCGCTCCACCTGGTGCCAGTATCCTCGCGGCGCAGCAACTGGAAGAGGCATGTAGTAAGTAGAGCGTCATATACAGGGAGGTGTTGTCCTCTAGTTTCACTTGGCCCGTGGGACGCAGAAAACAACAAGAAGACAACATGGTTAATATGGGACACTTTGTGTTCCTCCTCCATGGGAAAATTGTTGTATCCGACCCTCCATGCTCGCACAAAAGCCTGCAACATCACCTCCACCATAACTTCACCTGAGTTGAGGGTAATCAAAGGGAATTCCATCAAGATTCAGTGCAAGGGTAAGCAGGTAGTACCTGTCACTCCAAAGCTTGAAAGACATCCAATTCATGAGATTGCATGACAATGGTGGCATTCATGCATCGCGACCTTATCCTGCAGAGATAAATTGGAAGGTAATCTCTCTACCCACCACCACAATCAGCCCCATCGAAATTCTATAGATTGGAATTTCATAAGGAAAGAGGAATTGCAGTGCCCAATAAGTACATGCATTAGAAATTGCCCCAACATAAGAGGGCCAGCTCCAAGTAAAGTTGTTAGCACCAACAACAAAGGAAGAAACATTAAGAGAGGAAACATCTGCAATAAGGGTAGCACCAGAGGAAGCATTAGAGGCAGCATTAGAGGCAGCATTAGAGTTAACATGAGTGACAGAGGAAGAAGCTAGTGTGATTGGATTGGAGGTAATTTCCTAGAAATATTAGTCAGTTTATTTGAAGGAATGGCTCATTGCTCATCCCATGAAATACCGAAGGAAGAGCTGGTGGACGAAAATTTTTCCACCACCCAACAGTTAACACTCTCTCTTCATTCCCACAGTTCCACTCTCACCTTCACACTGGACACTCTAGCCCAACATCGCACGTTGATAAACCAATTACAGGATGAAGTATAATTTCTCAAGTGCCAAGGGGAGAACATGGAAGCAAAGTTCGAATCCAGGCCACCAAATTTTCCAGCACAAAGCCATAATGAGGAATCCGGAAGCAGAGAATATCCCATGCTGCCTAAGAAGAACGTAGTGCTAGATCTCCCTCCAGAGGAAGACTGAGTCTAAAGAAGATCAGTAAGAAATTCCTCAGTTTTGTAAAAATGTCTTAATTAAATCTCTCGTAAGATAGTATTAGGAAAGAAATGAAAAAATCTGTTTACAGTGAAGTAGATCCAAATCTAGACTCAGTTATGTAATCCTTTTTGTGGAATTTTTGTAGTTGGTATCTCTTCCACCAATACCCTCCTCTGTAATATGCGACTTGGATCGTGCCTTTTAGATTTATAAAATTTTCAATTTTTTTAATATATATATATATATATATATATATAAACGAAGATCCATTGAAGAGAGTCAATCAACCATGTACACTAAAAATGTAACCCAAATGAATACAAATATGACAACCCAAATGGGTACAATATCTCAACCTCAAAATTAAAATGGAAAGATATAATTTAAAACTTGTTTGAATTGTATTATGTTTATTTGTGATATTTGTACGTTACTTCAAATGAAACTAAGACCATGTTATGACTTGACTATTGAAGTAAACATGGTTGAAGAAGTTAAATAACAATTATTTTTTTATTTTTTTTTTAGCATCGACTATAGTTACTAACACTCATATAATTGAGATATCTTATTTTAAGGTAAATAATTTAATATTTATTTTCTTATATCAATCTCTGAATTACTACATGAGATTATATGTCACCGAAGTAGCAAGAGAGTTGACATGTTCTCGAAGAAGATGGTGTTTTTTTATGTGTAAACTATTGTTTACATATTAATTGTTTTACTTCAACTTAAATTATTGAAATGGTTTGGAAAGTTATGGGACTCTATTGAATCCAATAACATAACATACATGTGATACTACTATTATCTTTTCACAAAATGCCCTTGTTTTGAGAAGTTAAGGGCGTCAAGGAAGGTTGGTCTCAAGCTAATTGCTTTTCCCTACTAGGGTGGATTATTCTCTATCTAGTTGGAATTTTGGTTTACATTATTTGTCTTGCTCCTACCATTATTTTCTTGATTTTGTTGGTTACCCCTTACCCAAGGTTTGGGTTTTGGTTACTATTGTTAGTGTTGTTTCTCTTATTCTTCTTTCCCTTATTTATTATTGGTTTGGTGGGGTAGGAGTGTTTTGTTGAAAAAAAAGCAATTCCAATTAGGAAGGAGAGGGTTGGACCAAATCAAAAGGGCATGGTGGAGAAAATTGTCCTTGTGGGGAGCAAGGAATGGATAGTATGGGTTTAAACTTAGGCAAGGAACAAACAAGTGGTTGTTAAAAGATGAATTATGTCCATTATGAGAGGTGTTATACTTGATGTAATAATACTTGTTCTTTGATAGTGAAGTTTAGATCCTCCATTAGGAGGGTTTCCATAGGGTATAAAGGGTCTCATGTAGTATGTAAGAGCCCCCACATAGTGATTTCCATTAAGGCTAGTACAAGGGGAAAAGGATACATTATGGAGATGATTGGTGGCATACATAATAATCTAATCATATATGTGGGATGTGCCCAACATTTGGGGTTTTTGAGTAGGGTGTTGGGGGACATATAAGATAACGATATATGAATAATATGAATAGGAATAAATAATGAGGAAGTGTTCTGATTTAAGAATCATGTCCTTTTTAGTTTGAGGTATGTTGGTGGCCACATCTTTGGCAATGGATGAAATGAATGATTTAAAAAAATAATCTAGGAGAAGGGGATATTTGAGGTCGATCTTACATAGACTGCTTCATCGATGCCACTCATGGTTGTGGTCTATGATATGGATGGTAGTATATGAAAAAATGTGGTGATAAGTTTGATTTCTATATCATGGAATACTAGAAGTAGAATAAGGTGAAGAAGATCATGGCTATGGTTGAAATATGGTGTGGGTATTTGCTAGAAATTCAACATATCTTTTGGTGGAAATCCCTACAAGGGTGTGTTGAAATAACCAAAGCCTAACTAATCCTTTTGTGATTCTATTGAAGGGACACCAAAGATGAAATGTCATCAAATTATTGATGGGATCCTTCACAAGTTGACCTTCACATTTTGGTATATTGAATGACAACTTCTTTGGCATAGTCGACCAAGTAACATTATGTTGAATATTATCAAATTAATGAGAAATGTGAGGTTTAGAATGATTAGAATTTCCATAAATTGAAAAATATGTTGATTTTGATGAGGAGGAGTGGTTGGGAGTGGAGTGTTGGTATTATGGTATCTACGGGAGGTATCAACCTCCATGTGTAACCTCTGACTAGCATAGAATATTTTAGAAGCTAGATAAACCCTAAACAGATGTGTAAAACACATAGAAGACAAGTCGGCTTAGTAAAATAATTAATATAAAAGTATTAGCTTCTATAAGGATAAGTTGGCCCACATAAGTGACAAGAACCAATATAAATAGGAGGAGCTTGAGCTCATTTGTACTCACTTCACTCACTCTCTCAAGCATAGTGCGAGTTTGGAGTTGCAGCTGCAAGAATGGAAGGTGGATCTTCTGGGGTGATTCTTGGTCTCTATATCTAGTGCTATCTAGCCTATGATATGTGCCCTACCTTCTAGTATCTCTTAGTGGTATTCTTGGTGACATTCTTGGTGGTATTCTTGGAAGAAGTGCAATTGCAAGTGTTGCAGTTGAGTATTGTCCTTGTTTTGTGGTTTTGGGACTTTCTGTCTGGTGTGTTATCTTTGGAGAAAGATGTTCTCTCTTGGTTATATATTGGTTCTAGTGCTTCTTCTAGAATCATTCTATCTAGAAAAGGTTATGGTGCTCGGGGGTGGTTGCATGCCTATGGTTGGGTGACAATATTGTGATATTGTCTATGGTAAAATAAGCACATTGAATATTTTAACAGGTTATGGGACACACTACCTTTAGAACAGTCTAACCACTAGAAGGTAGAGTGGGAGTTCTTTATCAAGCTCATTGTAACACCAGTTGCAACTGCAACTAGGGTTTCTGATGTTGCAGCTTCAACAAACCCTAATCTAATTATTTGAGCACCTTAAGTGAAGCGTTGGACCTAATTGATAGACATTCTAGTGTTCCCTAGCCTAGTGTACCCTCTGGTGCCCTCAACCAACAAAAACATCAAGTTTGAGTTCTTGGTCAAAGTCAAAGGTTGACTTGTGAAAGTCAAAGTCAAAGGTTGAATTTTGGTCAAAATTGATTTTGTCGTCAAAGTTGAAATTTCAGGATTTCTAGCTTGTTCTAATCATTGAACATTTTTTATTCAGTTTCTAACCTCTTCTTTTCAAGATGGTGTCTAGTTTCATATTAGATGACAAATTGAACGATGATGAAAATTTCAAAGGTATGCACTTGTATATGCTTTTAATGTTATAACATCTAACAATGCATGAGTGTGTTTTGTAGGGAATGTACAAGAGATCTTTTCCAAGCAGTGATATTAGATTCAGTACATTCAGAGGAACAAGAAGTTGAGGCTCCAGGTTCCAGCTTTGATTGATCAAACCATTAAGTTTCAATTTGCACAATTCAAGTTTGATAGTTGCTATAGTACAAGTAGACACTATAGTTGTGAAAACAATATTTGAAAGATTCTATTACTATTAGGTATACTTGGTTGCATGTAATTACTATTGATATAGATGCTTATTGCACTTATTTTCAAAATGAACTAACCTCTCCTCTAGGAGATATTTCTTGTTTTCTCCAGGGTAGGTCACCTTAGTAACTTTATGATGAAAACCATTCTTGTTACCATAGATAGTTATTATTAAAATGCTATTGGAAATACTTTTTCTCTTGTTGTTCTTGTTATGGGAAGTTTACAGACAATAGCTCTGATAAGGAGAAACAATGATAGTTGCAAACATGGAGTAGATGACTCCATCAAGTGGTGAGGCAGGTGATCTCACCAAGTACCAATTCTAAAGGAAGCATGTAAAGAAAAAGGAGTTTTGGACATCGTTCACTTAGATGTGTGCGGACCAATGTCAACTTCCTCACTAAGCGGAAGATAAATATCTTGAGGATCGATAATGAAGGAAAGTACACCTCCAATGAGCTCGTTTCCTTTTGTAAAGAATCCATGATTAGGATGGACCTAACTTTCCCACATAATCCTCAACAGAATGGTGTGATAGAAATAAAGAAACCAATTCATTGAAGAATTTGTTAAGGCGGTGATGAATGACCAAAATCTATCCATGTTTCTATGGGGAGAAGAAGCTATGACAGTCGTATATGTTCAAAATAAAAGTCCTTATTGTATATTGAAGAACATGACTCCAGAAGAAGATTTCTCCGAAAATAATCCAAGTGTTAAATACAGAAGGTTGAAATCAACAGAGATGTGACTTTTGATGAACAGATTTCCTTATGCAAATATATAGAAGATTACATGGATTCCAACGATGAAGAAGAACATGAAGGTCCCAAGGAAGAAACTACATGTTCTCTAGAACATCTCAATGTAGAACCTTTTCACTTTTGAAGAAGCAATGAAGAAGAAACAATGGAAGGAAGTTATGATGGAAGAATATAAATCCATCATGAAAAATGATGTATGGGAAATTGTGCCTATATCTGAAGGAAATTATGTAGTAACTTCAAAGTGGGTTTACAAGATAAAGCATGCAGTAGATGGGAGTATTGATAAATATAAAAAGGCAAGATTCATGGCTAGAGGGTTCTTCCAACAGGAGGGAGACGACTATGATGATAAGTTTTCTCCAGTTTCCAGATACACCTCTATTATAACCATCATATCTATTGCAACATCGATGGGTTGGAGTTTACATGACATGGATGTAAATACCATTTTTCTCAATTGAGTAATTGAGGAAGAAGTATACATAGAGAAACATCAAGGTTTTGAGGTACACCCAAGAGAAACCCATGTATGTGGATTAAAGAAGGATGTGTATGGACTCAAACAAGATCCAATATCTTGGTATGCATGAATTGATAGTTACTTGAAGAGACTTGGATTTTCCAAGAGCTATGTTGATCCAAACCTTTATTACAAGGTTATGAATGATGCACCTATGATCTTGCTACTATATGTCGATGATTTGTTTCTGATAGGTGTAGAGTCTCTCATTATTCACCATAATAGGGAGTTAGCTTCTGAATTCGATATGAAGGACCTTGGTCTCATGCATTATTATTTGGGACTAGAATTATGGTAGAAGCGTGGTGAAATATTCCTGGGGAAAGGGAATTATGTTGTAAATATCCTTTAGAAGTTTGGAATGATGGATTGCAAATCCATGGAAAATCCCATGGTGAGATATCTGAAAAATATGAGAGACTTTGATTCTGATCCAGTGGTTTTGTCCATGTACTGGCAGTTGATTGGCTTGTTGATGTATTTGGTTAATACCTTACCAGACATTTGATTTGTTGTGAACACGTTGAGCCAATTCTAGTTGGAACCTAGACTTGAGCCAATTCTAGTTGGAACCTAGACATGAGCAGTGGATAGCTGCAAAGCACATTTTGAGATATCTTCGTGGGAAGATAAATTATGGTTTGAGATATGTCTCAAATAATGACATATAAATGCATGGATTTATTGATTCAATTTGGGCAGGGAGTGAAGATGACAGAAAGAGTGCTTTGGGTATATGCTTCAGTTTGGGCTCTACTATGATATCATGGGATAGTAGGAAATAGAAGTCTATTTCACTCATCATTGAAGAAGCAAAGTATATTGCAACTTGTGATGCTTGTATGAAAGCAGTATGGATCTGTAAGATGGTTTCTGGACTATTTGATCAGGTGTTGGATTCGACGGTGATATATTGTGATAATTAGAGTTGTGTGAATCTTTCAGAGAACCATGTGTTCCATGACATGTCAAAGCACATTGCGATAAAATACTATTTTATCCATGATAAAGTCTAGAAGGGAGAAGTGATTCTCCAGTACATCTCCACCGATGAGAAGACAACTGATATTTTGACAAAGCCTTTGTCCAAGATAAAGTTTGTATACTTGATGGACAATATGGGACTTGTGGAGATACCTCCCTTGGTTGAAAGGGAGGAGATGACTTCCTCAGTTGGGAGGGAGTGTTGATATATGGAATCATGGATAGTTAGTGTGTTGGTGGGCATACATTCTCCACACGTAGAATGTTCCAGGAAGGACAAATTATTGGTGGATAGACATCCTCCCTAAGGAGGATGGTCCAGGTTGATAGATTTCTAGTGGATAAACATTCTCCCTATGGAGAATGTTCCAGGTTGACATATTGATGATGTGCCATGGAAAATTATTCTCCTGGGTCATTTTCTGGATAGGTAGAATGGTCGAGGAAAACTATTATTCTAGGACATATGTCCGGATTATAATAATGGTCTGTCACCCTGAGTTCACATTAGTGTCCAGAGTGGGGAGAATGGTATAGTACAAACATTTTCCCTGAGTTCATAGTAGTGGCCAGAGGGGGAGAAATGGTCCAGGACATTCACTCTTCTAGGGTGTATATCCATATTAAAATATTGGTCCTTGTATCCCATGGCGTGGATTTTAACATCTAGGAGGACATTCAATATTCTAGGATGTATGTATGGATTAGAAGAATGGTGCTTGTATCCCATGACATGAATTTCAGCATCTAGCAGGACATTCATTCTTATAGGACGTATGTCTGAATTATAAGAATGGCCCTTGTATCCCATTGTGGGGATTTCAACATCTATTGGGACAATCATTCTTCTAGGATGTATGTCTAGATTACAATAATGGTCCCTATATCACTCTATTGAGTGAGTGACTTATGCGAGACACTTTGTTGAGTGTGTTGATTTCAACACATGACTTATTCAACATCATTTGTGATTACTCAGATGGATTATGGCCTCAAGAGATGATGTAGATGATGATATGATTTGGTTCTAGGAGGTTATTGTACTACATAGTGATAGCTTGTGTAGCTATTAGTTGATTGCAGAGGATACTGTGTGTCTTTGGACAATAGCTATGTACTACTGTGGTGGATGTGTTCCACTAGTAGTGACTGTGTGTCACTAGATAGTATTGTGTGCTACTATGATTGGTTGTGTACCATTGGATAATATTTGTGTACTACTATGGATCGACATTGTTATGATCTATTGGATGGAATTGTAGTAACTATGTACTACTACTAGATTTCCATGAAGACTATCAGTAGTGTTGAAGGTGTTTCCTAAGTTGGTGTTCCAACCAGTAGTGTTGGAGGTGATTTCCAGCTAGATGGATAGTGATGATGATGCTCGTGACTTGATCTGCGTGATCATGAGATAGCATGTGTGGCTATGATGATGCTACCTGTAGAATGGTTTGTAAGACTAAGCAAGCATTGTCCATACCATGTGAAATGGATGGATGTGTTTGATACCATTACAATTAATACCTACATAGCTAGGAGGGAGTGTTGATATTATGTTAGTTGCGGGAGGTATCAACCTCCATCTGTAACCTATTACTAGAATAGAATATTCTGGAAGATAGAGAAACCCTAAATAGATGTGTAAAAACCCTAGAAGACAAGTCGACTTAGTAAAATAATTAATACAAAAGTATTAGCTTCTAAAAGGACAAGACGACCTAGACAGGTGACAAGAACCACTATAAATAGGAGGCATTGAGCTCATTTTTACTCACTTCACTCACTCTCTCAAGCATAACACAAGTTTGGAGCTGCAACTGGAAGAATGGAAGGTGGATCTTCTGGGGTGATTCTCAGTCTATCTATCTAGCGTTATTTATCCTAATATATGCACCTTGCCTTCTAGTATCTCTTGGTGGTATTCTTGGTGACATTATTGGTGGTATTATGATGTTCTTGGTGGTATTCTTGGAAGAAGTGCAACTACAACTGTTGCAGTTGAGTATTGTCCTTGTTGTGTGGTTTTGGGACTTTTTTCCTAGTGCGTTATCTTTGTAGAAATATGCTCTTTTTGTTATTTATTGGTTCTAGTGCTAGTTCCAGAATCATTCTATTTAGAAAAGGTTATGGTTCTTGGGGGTGTTTGTGTGCCTACGGCTGGTTGACAATATTGTGATATTGTCTATGTAAAATGAGCACACCAAATATTTACATTGGAGGTGGTGGTCTTATGCCTTTACTCCCACCTTTGTCTCTACATATATGTGACATGGTTGTAAACCCATGGGAAATGGTTCAAGCTACACAACACTTAGTTGATAAGGTGGGTGGATTTGGGAGAACAATTATTTTAAGAGAGCATGGGGAATGGGAAGGTCTTGCAATTGTGACTTAAATATATAGAACCTCTAGGTGTAACCCTAGTCAACTGAGTGTTTGAAAAATAGGTGTATTAAAGAACAAATGTTTCCAAAATAAATGAATATGAAAACATGTAAAAGTGCTCCTTTGGTGTACAATGTGGTTTTCAATGTATTTTTCATAATATGATCAAAGTGATTTTGGTAATAAGTCTGCAAGATGTCGAAAATAACAACACACTCTTAATACTTTAGCAAACTCCAAGCAATTTTGAATATCTCATAAGAGGGCCTTTTCTATGTTTCTTAATGTTGAATAAGAATAAAAAGTATATACAAATTCCACTTTCTTCATTAAATAAAAAAACCTTTAAGGTGGGTTAATGACATATAATAATCCTTTTGTGGAAGGAAAATATCTTGTTCATGTGCCCCTTCAAGGGGGAAACCTCCAAATAAACAATGCTTCAATATGATAATAATCATTGACATATCCCATAAGGAGGAGTCCATCCTTATTTATAGTTACCTAGCAAGCCCTAACCCTAACTACTCATGGCCCCTATATTAATGAATTGGCCATATTACATTTATTGAATGATAACTACATAGTGGGCCTTATTTAGTAATAACTATTATAGTGGACCTAGTCAACATTATGTTAAACGTCCACCATACCTATCATATAATATATCTAGTGGGCCCTCAGGATCCAATTACATCACTATGGGGACCCTATCATTTCATCACTCTTTGAAAAACATTTTCATTAATTCTTTTACCTATGATGTACATCCATAAGACATGGTCCCATGTATGATTTCCACCCTCTATGCTAAGAATGAATTCATTCAATAAATGTATCTATAATATTGGTTCCCAGTTATAGGCACCGCCTTCAATGTTGAGAATGAAGTAGTCAAAGAAGTGTGCCCATAAGAATGGGTCCTATGTATGAGTGTGCATGATGGATCCCCATTAATGACACATGAAATTGAATAGAAGGACTAACATTGGTCTTGGAATTTGCATTCTCTATATGTTCAAAATATTCTATCGAAGGGATTAATGAATGAAAGAGTTTTTGGTCGATCCATTCAATATTTCCCTAATGGTTTAAGGATTTTATCAAGATTATCACTCTGGTCATATAGATCCAAATATCATTTAACCCAAATATTGGGACCATCCTGAATAAAAATGTCATTTGTATAGTTGCAAAAGGGTGGTTATGTATTTGGAGGGAACACTGCCACTAGAGAAGATTCAAACTAAAAATTGGTAGTTATAATTTTTAGAAGGACTTTCTTCAATGATTTTCACTTCATATGGAGGATTATTTTCACTAAAGAGAAGATAAAAGTATCCATATTCCCATGAATAACGAATGTTCATATACATTTATCACAAGCATCTTTGGAATAATGTCATGCAAATATTTCTCTTGAATAGTCCTCTTCATTATGTCTCCAAAGCTGTAACATTTTGTTAGGGACCTAACCTCCCTCACATATATATAATAATATATTTTCTATGTAATAAATGGAGACATTAGTAAATAAGGCTTATATAATAATGTGAAAAAGTTTAATGTAAGAAGTCTTAATAGAAGTTTCCACTTCTAGAAAGATCTTCCTCTAGAATATTCTTTAAAAGACAGAATTAGTATAAATAGAAGTAGAAGGTATGGGAAAGTATTTTCTTGAGAAATATTGTAATAGAGCTCTACTCTACTGGAGGTTTCCCCCTCTAAGAGGAAAGTGAACTTGGATTTCTATCAATAAAGTTATCATTGTTGGTGTTTCTATTCTTTGTATTTTGTTGCTCCGTTGGTATTTGTTGCAATATTTATGTTTCTACTTATTATAATACATATGGTACCTTACAACTGGTATTAGAGCACTTTCCTCTACAAAAGTTGTGGGAATTTTTTTTCAGGGTAGAGGCGTGTATTGTTGGCATCTTTAAAGAATAGATATCTATCGTTCAATGAGTAAAATTATCGTTGGGGAATACTACACATAGGAAATACAAATGGTTTCATGGGGTTGCTCGAAACAAATTTTTTTCCTTGTTGGAAACCTATGTAACCCCTTTTGGTACCCCTTTGAGTAGTACCACATAAAACATAATCAATACACGACCATCACTCCCACATACCATCAGGTATATTGGGAATACCCCAGGTCTCCTAAAACCAGTTGTAGATCAGCCAATCGACTGCTTTAATGATATAATGACACTAAGAACATCACTTAGGGAGATTCTCTTTAGTACATGGTTAATCAAATAGTACAGCTAAGGGTACGATCAAGCCTCCTTAGTTGCTTCTCTGAGATATTGGTTCGAGTACTACTTCTCGACCTCGCACATATATCAGAGAGCTATAATATAGGGAAAACCCTTGTCTATAGGATCCCTAAAAGCCCCAACCCTTGGGAGAGAAATAGAAAAAAAAAGGAATAGAAGGGATATTTTTCCACACAACCCTACCTTTTGCATATTGGTTGTGAACTTGCTATACAATTTTCCCTGTTAACAATTTGGGCATTTCATCACTACAATATTCTTTAGGAAGGAGTATAACTCCACAGGAGAAAAAAAAGTATAGTGGTCCCACTGACACCCTTATTCAGGATATATCCCATTGGATCTCTCTCTTCTCCCTAATATTCATGGTACCTATTATTTATAAGCATTTTTCCACCGTGGACACACCTCGCTTCCCAACACCCTTATTTTCTACCTATGTCATTGGATCCCTCTTGTTTCCCTAATCGTAGTGGTATAGATCACATATCAACCCTTTTTTTGAGTGGACCCGCTCCCCCTCACAAGCACCCATACTTCCCAAATGGCCACCACTCGCAACCGAGACCTGGAGGATGAAACCAAACAGAATAAGGAGAACATCCAAAAACTGGCTTCTGACATTGCTTCTATGAATCCCAAATTTGAAATCCTTGAGGACCAAGTCAGGAATGAATTTGAATCCATCAATAACAAATTCAAGGGAAATTTTAAATTCATCAAATCCACTCTCCACCAATTGTTGAAACAATTTTAGGTCCCTCCCTTCTCTGACCAATCCTCACACTTAGAAGGAGATGACTAGTTCCATACTATGGCCTTTCATTCCACCTCCCTTCATCGTGACCTATGTATTTCTAGAGTGGAAGTGAAAAAATTTGATGGCTTGGATCCCATGGGTTGGGTCACTCAAATGGAACATTATTTCTCCTTGCCTGACATTACTGATGAATTAGAAAAAAAATTCTATGGTGTCCACTATCTAGATCCTCAACATTGGGGATGGTGACAATGGCATAAAAATTCACTCCAAGGGTATGTTCCTTGGATACAGTTTGTTGTCGATCTTTATGAACACTTTGACACCGACAAACACCATTTGGGCAGTTTGACCAAGTTGAAACAGTCTAGCATAGTGGAAGACTTTATCGCTAACTTTGAGCAATTGGATTTCATAATAGAGGGCATGTTAGATGCCTTCTTCAAATAATGCTTTATCAATGGCATGCATGATGAAATCTGATCCCAGGTCCTAATGGCTCGCCTACATACTTGGTTGGAAGCTACTAAATGATCTAAGGAAGAACAACATGTCCTCTCTTCCTAAAAAGGAAAAATATATTTTATTCCTCGCACTAGACCCACCCATCCCATCCCTCCTTCCACTCCTCTCAAGATCCAAAAATTAACTCGAGAAGAAATTGGTGAATGCCAACTCAAGGGTCTTTTCTATAATTGTGATGAAAAATATTTTCCAAGGCATAAGTGTAAGGAACAAAATCTTTTTTTGGCCATTTCTGAGGATGTTCTTGATGAATATGTTGAGGTTCCAAATGTTGAAAAGTAACCCCAAGAAGAGGATCATACCCTACCCTCTAACCCACCATAATTTGAACCACTTATCTCCCTAAATGCCCTCACAAGTCTTTCTAATTTTACTTCAAATAAAAGATACAATGAAAGGTATTTCGGGTTTTAAGAATGAGAATGTTGAATTTGAGGTTTGCATAGTAGAAAAACAACATACAAATGAGTTTCCAATGAGGACAAGTAATGGAATTTTTTTTTTCTTGAATTAGTGCATATTGATGTGTGTGGGCCAATGCAAACTAAATCACTTGGGGAGCTTCTTAATTTTTTTTATTTTCATTAATGATGATGTGTGTGGGGCAATTCAAACTAAATTTCTTGGGGAAGCTTCTTATATTTTTATATTGATTGACGTTAGAACCAAGTGCACATGGGTCTATTTCTTAATAAAGAAAAATGATGTTTTTGAATACTTTAAAGAGTTTAGTAATTTGGTTGAAAAACAAACACTTAAACATATCAATATCCTTAGATTGGATCAAGGGGGAGAATACACTTCAAGAGTATTCTTAAAATACTACAAAGATAATGAAATTTAGAAATAGTGTGCAGTTCCACATACCCTTCAACATAAATGGTGTGGTTGAGAAGAAGAACATAACCATAGTAGAGTGTCCTAGAATCATACTCAGAGGTAAGAATTTCTCTAATAGTTATTGTGTTGAAGTTGTAAGTATATATCTATGAATTTATAAAATATAAGTCTAACTAAGTTTTTAGAGAATAAAACTTCTTATGAAGAGTTCAATGGATATAAACCAATTGTTAATCATTTGAGAGTTTAATGTATTTCCATTGGTTATTGTGCTAACCATAAATCTTATAGTGTATGATCTATTTTCTCATAAAATCTTTGCAAGTAGGGATGTTATATTTCATGAGGACACAACGAATGATAGTCAAGATATATTGAAGCTTCCTGAAGAAGGCATTGCAAGTGAAAAAGTAGAATAAAGTGAATATCAACAATATGATGTTGAATCTCAAAATGGCATTGAAGCTACAAGAAACAACAAGAGTACACCAAGAAAGAGTGTAGCTACTCCACCTAGCAATGAGGCTCTACAAAGATCATAAAGGAAAATCCACACACCATTCAGGGATACAGATTATGCTTTGTTATCTCAAATCATGAGTGTTGAAGAACCCTTAAATTTTGAGAAATAAAGGGATAATAAAGAATGGATGGATGAGCACAAATTATTTTCTACTCTATTAGAACATAATGGATGGATGAATCACTGCAAAACATTGTTTACTCCATTAGAAGAAAATGTCAATGTCTACTCCATTAGAACAAAATGCAAAGATTTACAATGATGTTGAAACAAAACAAATAAGTGGGAAGCTTAAATTACTTAA
>ML781335.1:669513-680680 GCA_009831015.1 Picea engelmannii
AACATAATGGATGGATGAATCACTGCAAAACATTGTTTACTCCATTAGAAGAAAATGTCAATGTCTACTCCATTAGAACAAAATGCAAAGATTTACAATGATGTTGAAACAAAACAAATAAGTGGGAAGCTTAAATTACTTAACCGCAACAAGATCCCATATTTCATACTTAGTCAATTCATGGCTAAGCCACATGAGAGCCATTGGAAAGCATCCAAGAGAGTTATTTTATATTTAAAAGGAACTATTATTTTTGGTATTGAATACACTAATCATTTGAATGTTGAGTTTACTGGTTATTGAAACTTGATTGGGCATATTTACTATAGGATCTCTTATTGTGTCTTGGAGTAGTAAGAAGCAACCAACTCTTGCATTGTTCTCTATTGGAGTTGTGTACAAAGCATTGTGCAATGCTACTCTATTGAAGTTAAGTACAAAGCATCGTGTATTGCTACATGTGAAGCAATTTGGCTAAGGCAGAGTCTTGAAGACATGCGAGAAAACCAAAGAGTACCTACAACTATCATGTACGACAATCAAAGTTGAATGAAATTGACAAACAATCCAATTTATCACGCAAGATCAAAACACATTGAAAATCAACATGATTTTGTTAGAGAAAAGATTCAATCAAAGGAAATTGATTTGAGTATTGTAACACAAATGAGAATATGGATGATATATTGAGTAAGCCATTGGGAAATACACTTTGGAATATGGAGAGATATGCTAGGTATCATAGAGAATTTGTTTCTCCATTAAAAGGGAGTGTTAGAAATAAATGGGAAAATGCAATTGTTAACAGATTATTACACTCAAAAAAATTTCATGAAGCCATAATTCATAGAGCTACTTGATTTTAAAGTTGACAAATAAATAATTATAAATATACATCCAATTCAAATAGTTTTTTAGAGATGTGATGATCTCTTATAAAAAAAAAAAANAAATAGAGAACCAACTCTTTCTTTCTCATTATATATCTGGTTTTGAGAGATAATATATATATATATATATATAGATATATAGATATATTCAATTTATTAATATAAAATAAATAACCAACTCTTTTCACATTCTATTGATTTGTTGTGATTTTAATTTCTATTTTAAAGAGCAAAGTATACCAAGAATAAATCTTCCCTCGCCCTGGACACACACAAATCCTTTTAATGCTCTACGGTTAACACATTACGTTTTTTTTTTTTTAAGTATCATATATTAAAATCCTTCCAGAACCAAAGTGGAGTTTCAAAATATAGAAATAGCTATACTGTAATTACTGGACTGCCCCAACAGAGGGGAAACCAGTCCAGCCAGCATAGGAGTCAAGCATAAGTAGTATGATAAGCTAAAAAAAATAGTCTTAGACAAATTGTTCATCAATTAAAACTAGAAGAGGCTAACAAGACCTCAAAAAACACTATAGACCTAGACACTCGACAGATAACCTAGCCAGGTGGCATGGAAGTCCTCGGTCCAAGGCTCCTCCTCGACATACATCACCTGGTCTGCCCATTGCATTTCGAATTTCATGTCGCTTGCGGTTCTATCAGCACCTGTCGTAGCATCCTACAACGGTCGCCTTACCGAGTCCACTTCCACAACACTACTCTCGTGCCCGACTTGCTCCAGCCTAATCTCTGTTGAGCATTGCACCTTGTCATTTCCTCCACCGGTAGTTGCACTGGGTTCCTCCATTGAAGTCACTTTTGTCGGGTCCGAGGGGAAAGCCTCGTGCATGGAGGAGAGAGTCTGAAGAAAGACTGCCACCTTTTCATCTGTGGCTTGCAGGCAAAATTGAAGGTCCTCCACCCCCTGGCGGAGTTCAAATACCAAACCGTAAAGGATGGCCAGGCTATCTCTGAACTGCGCGCCATTGAAGGAGTCAGTGGACTGGTACCCAGTGTTCCCAGGCTTACGAGGAGGAGGAGGCCCACCTCCTGAGTTCCTTAGAGGGTCAAAGGCTGGTGTAGGGGACGACACATCCACAGGAGGGTCGAGAAGGAGATGCGATAAGGAGCTCGACGTCTGGGGGATGATTGCTAGACAGTTAAACTGCGAAACCAATGGAGCAGGAGAGGAAGAAATGAAAAGCTCAGACTGGAGGGGGGGGAGGAGGAGATGGAAGGTGAGTTAGGAGGCGAGACCGAGGGCTGGCGAGGCTTCCAGGGAGAGCCCCTCCGCGGCCTTCCCCTTGGACGCGGCATAAGGTGGTAGTTGTGATTGGTCGAAGAGACTAGGTGCAGCAGGCAGAGGTATATGGCCTGGGGGCGAGTAGGGGCTGCATAGAGCCAGAGAATCCGAACAAGATCAGGCCATGGCTGCGAAGGGAGGAGCCCTTCCGGACACAAGCAGAGACGAGGGACACACACCAGTAACCAAGCCATACAAAGACGTGAATAAGGAGAGGGAGACTGCATAAATGCCCTTTCACATCGTAGTAAGAGCTATTTAATTCCGAAGGAGGGTCGCGAGCAGTGGAACGAGCCCATCACATGGCTCCATGCCTCGGTGGCTGGTGCCTGCCTCCATCGTATGCCAAATGTGCCGCACTAACACCCCATCCAGGGAGGCATCCACCGTTCCAGCTTTGCAGATACAATGTTGGAGAATAGGGTGATCAGGATCCAGGGCTGAATTGCATTGGAGTTCCGGTCCACTCCAGTTGGTACCCAAATTAGCCAGTTCATCCGCAACTTGATTCGTCTTCCTCCTCATGTGAGAAGGAATGATAGCCTGATTTGATTGCAGTAGATCTGTGATGATCTGTAGCCCATGTAATAGTCTCTAGCTAGGCGATATTCTATCCAGGTTTGCTCCGTTTAAAATTCTGCGCAGCAAGTTGATGATGACTTGAGAGTCCCCCTCGATGTTTAGCTTGGTGAAATTGTTTTTGATGGCCAATTGCAGTCCTTTGATAAGACCCTAGAGTTATGTTGCATTGTTCGTAGAATGACTGAGGGAGCCTGCGCTTATGATGAGGATGTGTCCATGATGGTTGCAGAAGACTACTCCATAGCCTGTAGCCCCTGGATTTCCCTTAGAGGCCCCGTCAAAATTGAGCTTGATGAAATCCTTTGGGGGAGGAGACCAAAGGGAGGGGCTACTAGAAGGGGTGGTAAGAGAAGAGGAGGGGATAGCCTGAAGAGAAGGGAGAGGGGTCCAATGCCGAAGGCTAGGGAGTTCGGAGGGAGTGCAGGTCAAGTCTGTGTCGGACCACTTCCGTAGGTGGAGAGTTTCCAAGATGTTGTGATGGCATTGATGCCAGCACTGTTGCCACGGGAGGGAGATACTTCTTAAAAGTCTTTTGTTCCTTTCTTTCCAAGTTTTTCAAAGGATAAAACCTAGTAGAAGTTGCCAGATATGATCAAGAAGGGGGGAATGGAAAGCCTGGTCCCTCCAGTTCGTAATGGTTTCGAGGATGCTATCTCTGAGGTGGTCCGAGGTGCGCATGATAAGCGCTGCTTGATCCCAGATTTGAGCAGTGTAAGGGCAAGAATTGAGGAGATGGTTCATGGTTTCCTCTGCCTCTCCACAAAGTATACATAAAGAGGGTCCCACAAAACCCCTTTTCGAGAGGTTGTCCCAGGTTAGGATGCTTGAATGGGAGACCAACCAGAGGAAGAGAGTGATTTTCGGCCAGTGTTTAAGCCTCCAGATTTTGTGCCAAACTTTCGAAGCAGGGAGGGGGTCTAATTGAGTTCTGATTTGGTAGGCTTCCCGCGTGCTGAAGGTACCCTGTGGCCTGTATCCCCACCGAAGAATATCTTCTCCTGCAATTTTGGGAATTTTTCGTTTAGCCAGCTCTTCTTGCCAAGGTGCCAGATGTACATGCGCCTCCAGGTTAATGTGTTCCCTATCTAAGTGCCAGCAGTGCCAGGTGTCTTCCGGGGGATTGTCCTGCCAATAGTCATCTACTCTTGTCAGGCCTGCTTGTGTAGCTTGGGTGCAGATGTCGCGGGCCTAGTCCTCAGTGTCCAGAGCTGGCCACTGTTGCTAGGAGTCTTACCAGAAAAGAGCAGTTCCCCCATTTCCTATCTCCCAGAAGGCGTGCTGAGTCACCAGCTGTCTGTTCTGCTTGGCTGCTATCCAAATTAAGGAGCCTAGGTTGTCCCCATTCCAATGGATTAGGTTCTTCTCTGCCACATTTAGAGCATATTTCTTCCTCCAGAGTCTGGCCCAGAGATCCTTGGGATTTTTTAACCATTGCCACCAAATTTTGGCGCTGAGAACCTTGTTCATTATAAGGGGATCCCATAATCCCAAGCCTCCTTGCTCTTTGGGCCGACAGAGTTTGTCCCAGCTGACTAGCGCTATTTTCTTCCCTTTGTTGAGGCCTTGCCAAATGAAGTTTCTTTGTAAGCTTTTGATGGTTGTGAGAACGAACTTTGGGGTAGCCAGCGCAGAAAAAGAATATTTTGGAAGGGCTTGAAGAATAGCTTGGAGGAGAGTGAGACGACTGGGAAGGTTTAAGGTTCTAAAGGTCCAGGAGGAAAGCCTCTTGGTAAAGGAGGATAAAATATGTTCCCAGGAGGAATTTCGGAGGGCATTGTCAATCAAAGGGATGCTAAGGTATTTGGACAGAAGGGATCTTCTGTTGAAACCTAGGATATCTGAGATATGGCGCTGGATCTGAGGGGGCATATTGAAGAAAAAGATTTGGGATTTATCCTTGTTGCAGTCCAGACCTGAGGCAGTTGAGAAGGTTTGGAGGATCTCCAGGAGAGAGTTGGCTTCACGGACCGTAGGGCTGCCCATCAAGAGGGTGTCATCCACAAATTGGCTATGTGAGATAGGGGGTGAGATGTCGTGCAGGGGTAAACCTATCAGAAGGTTGTTTTCGATTGCTACATGGATGGAATGGCTAAGACCCTCGACCAAGATGATGAATAGGAAAGGGGAGAGGGGATCTTCCTGTCTAATCCCTCTTGAGGGGGAGAAGGGTCGCGAGGGGACACCATTGATGAGAAGAGAGAAGAAAGCCGAGGAGGTTAGATTCATAATCCAAGTTACCCAGTTCTGATCAAATCCAAAAGCTAGGAGCATTGCTCGCATATATTCCCAGCTTATCTTATCAAAGGCTTTAGAGAGATCTAATTTGAGGAGCATACCTGGAGTTTTGGTCTTCTGCAGAGAGTGAATTACTTCATGGGATAGGATGACGCTGTCTAGGATTTGTCTGCCCTCAACATATCCTGATTGCTTTGGGGATATGATTGTCAGTAAGATAGGCTTGAGTCTCCGAGCTATCACTTTTTTAAGGAGTTTGTAGATGACGTTGCAAAGAGCTATAGGCCTAAACTGCTTGGGCTGGTGTGCCTGCCCCTCTTTAGGAACTAAGGTGAGGAAAGTAGTATTGAGAGCCTGGAGGACCTATCCAGTGGCTCTAGAGTCTTCCAAAATTTCCCAAACCACTGTCCTGATCATCGGCCAGCAATGGTGGAAAAAGTCGATGGTGAAGTTGTCGGGACTAGGAGCCTTGCATTTAGGGGTGTCCTGAAGCGCTTGATCCACTTCCTCGATTGTGAAGGGCTGGAGAAGAGCTACATTTTTCTCCTGGGTAACGAGGGAGGGCACATGTCGCGTAACCTTATTGATGGCTTCATGTCTATCCGGGAGGGGTTCTGTAAGGAGGTTTTGAAAATAGTCGATCAAGGTTGTTTCCATGTCAGCATGGGAGTGAATGGTTTCCCCTTCATCCGAGATGAGATGTGTGATCTTATTAGAATGTCGTCTTTGGATAACAGTTCTGTGAAAGAATTTGGTGTTGCGTTCTCCTTCCTTGAGCCATTGGATACGTGACTTATGTTTCCATAAGATCTCTTCTTGTCTTTTCCTAGCTTCAATCTGTTGATTTACTTTTATTTCCTGGGCTTTTAGCTCATTTGTTAGCCCCTGCACTCTGATCTGATGCTGAATCTCACCCATTTGTTCTGACAAATGTTTTTGGGAGTCGAAGATGTTGCCAAAGGTATGCTTGTTCCAAAGTTTAAGAGTTTGTTTAAGATTCTTTAACTTTTGCTGGAATCTATACATTTTGGATCCGCGAGGGACCTCTGCCTCCCTCCACCAATCTTGGATATTTGTTCGGAAATCAGGGTGGTCTAGCCAGAACTGTTCAAACTTGAAGGGTTTCTTACCAGGTGTGGCTGGGACATCCAACCATACCTGTATACTCCAGTGATCTGAACCAGAGAGGTTCAAGATAGTAGATTCCATTGTCGTACCATCCATCATAAGGGATTCCGAGATGAGAAAACGATCTAGTTTGCAAGCGATTTGATGTATTCCAGTCCTTCTATTTGTCCAAGTTTGAATGCCATTGTTGGCCTCCAGATCTATAAGGTGAAGATCGTCTATGAGGCTATTGAAGTCGTTGGAGTCCCGATCCAGTCGTCTTGATCCTCCTTTTTTTTCCTCCAGGCTGCGAATGATATTGAAATCACCACCAACAGTCCATCTATTGTACTGTGTAAGACTAGATAAGTAACTCAGGCTTCTGAGGAAGGCCTGCTTATCCCTTGGACTGGCCAGGCCATAGACATTGGTCAGATGTCCGGGTTTGTTTGAGCCAATAAGCCTATAATCTGCTGTGATGGACCATTTGGTTGTGAGGAAGTTTTCCAGCAGCACTGCGTTGGTGTTCCAGAGGATAGCCAATCCTCCGGCTGTTCCTGTGGCATCGATTGAGGCCGCTACCCCTTGCCTCCAGCAGTAGGGAAGTAGCTTGTCAATGTCTTCTGAAGTACATTTTGTTTCTTGCAATAGTACAATGTCTGGTTTTTCCGCTAAGATTAGATCCTGTAGCATTTTTTGCTTGCTACGTTCGTTGAGGCCTCTGATATTCCATGAGATGATCTTCATAATGACAGGGGGGTGGGGAGAGGAGGGAAGTTGTCCGAGATCAAGTGGATTTGTCCCGAGTTTACCATAAAGTTCCCTATTTCTTGTATGAGCTTGTTAGTGGATTTCCTCCCCCTTTTCTTTTCGTCTTTCTGAGTTTTATTTGGGTTTTTTGACTGACTGCCCTAGATTCCTAGGGCTTTGCTAGCTCGAGCTGAGGACCCAGCTGAAGAGTTGAGAAAGACCTTGTGCACCTTCCGCAGTTGATCCCTGGGTATAGTGTAAAGTTTTTGATGCCTGTAGGCGTGCTCAAGGTGCTCCAGATCCACCCCGACTGGGTCTTTCTCCTCCAGCTCCATTTCCTCGTCCCTGTCCTCTGTCTCCTGCAAGTCTTGCGGATCCTGAGCCAAGTCTAGGGGAGGGAGATCCGATTCCTTACCCTATGGGGGCCGCTCAGTTCTTTGGCAAGTGGACTGAGGTCCATTGTCCAGAGGTGGTACATTTGGGTTTGTAGGGGTTGTGGGGTTTTCTGGTTGGTCTTGTAAGATTGCAAACTTATTGTTGGTTGAGGGATCTTTACTTACCTGGGCTGGTTGTTTTCTTCCTCCTTGTCATCTTTTCCCTGCTGGTTATACAAAGTCGTCCTTGTCTTTGCTGCTTTCTGGGTTCCCTTCTTTGTGAGGCGTATTGAGAGGGCACTCTCTGAAGAGATGACCATGTTCATGGCATTTTCTGCATCAGAATGGAATGTGTTCGTAGTCGATGGTTTGGGACCAGTCCTCGTCATGATATTCCAGTGTGATGGATCCTGGGAGCGGCTTGGCTATGTTCAGGTACACACAGATTCGCGCATAAGATGTGTAACGTCGTTGCTTAGTGGCTTCAGAGGACTTAACATAGATGCCAATGGTGTTGCCAATGTCGGCCAGGACCTCTTCCAGCGAGAATTCCTGGGGAAGAGAGTACAGTCTAATCCATACCGGCGGGTGGGCAAAGTCTTCCTTCTTAGGGTTGAACTTCTCTGTCCAGAATCTTAAAAGGAGTCATGCCGAGTTGTAGAAATATGCCCCCCCCGTCAAAGATGTGATTGCGATCCTCAAGGTTGTGGAGGATGATTGTGAAGAACCCCTTGGAACCCAGTTGTAAATCATAGTGACCTTTTGGTTTCCACCAGTGCTGTATGCATTTGACCAGATCACGCTCAGAAGGCCAAAGCCCTAGAAATTTTCCCACCAGGGCATAGTCTCGCATGTATTGCTTCTACTCTTCTATGCGTGGCGAGCTGATGACGTATTTTGGGGCCTGTGGTGCCTGTGGAATGCATTTACCCGGCATCCAAGGAGTTGACGCGGTTGCAGGGACAGTCTCTTTAATTGGATCGATGTCCATCTCTCGATCCTTGAAGGTTCCTTCCGCTAGAAGCTTTGAGCACATGTCTGGAGGTGACTCAAAGGTTGGCCTTTTCGCTCCTTCTATAGGGTTTCCATTTGCCGTGACTTGGCTGTAGGAGACGCCAGTTGATGCCCCCTCCCTACGAGACATGAGCCCTAGCGGGGCAGTCGTTGTGGTAGCACAGTTCAAAGCGGCTGTGAAGCCCTAAACCCTTGTTGCAAAGCCGATTTCTTCTACACACCAGTGCATGTTACTTTCAATAAACTACTAATTAATGAAAGAAGCAGAGGAAAATTATCTATTGAGTATGCCATAAAATAAACATTCCCATTATTTTTTAGAAGCTTAGTCTAAACATACGATTAACACATTACTTATCCTCCATCGAAATTGAGTATTAAAAAATCGAAGTTAGATTGAGAAAATGGACAATAAATGTTCACGGATAAATATCTTTCTTTGAAGTCTAATTTTTTCTCCAAACGAATCTTGTGAAATCCTTTTTCATAATATAAATATCGGTATGAAAATATAATTTACCCGCGTAAACATTTAAGATAAAATAATTTCTTTAAGTAAAGGAAATACCATTCACTCGAAAATATGTGTTCAGCCGTATGGAATTTATTTTATTTTTATTAAAATAAAACGAATGTGCCCACTTTATGTCGCCTTCGTACGCATTTAATAAAATAAAGCAATTTCTTTGTCACGTGGAATATTATTTAATTTGAAATGAAACAACCATTCCCACTTTAATAAAATTTAAATTTAGTTCGCCTTCGTATGTAAATTATTTGATTTAAATGAAAAGAATATGCCCACGTTAATAAAATTTATTTCACCTTCGTACGCATTTAATTAAAAAAAAAAAACTAATTTCTTTTGTTTACGGAATATTATTTAAAGGTTAAAACAAAGTCTTTTTGAAATTTCAGGTTTTTTTTGGAATAAATCTATTTATCTTTAGGTGAGAATCTAATTTGAGAATTACGTGGAAATTGAATTTAAAACATTTTTTTTTATATTTCCTTTCATTTACACAACACTTGCTAATAAATTTATATTTCTACATACAAAACCGACAATTGATCTTGATCATCATTTCATCTCCTATTTAGTACTCTTTAAAATTTAAAATTGTGATTGATACTCTTTAAGATTTTAAAATTGTGATTGATACTCTTTAAGATTGTGATTTAGTCCTTGCTACTAATGTTCAACCTTCAAGATGTATTTGATCACCAATCCATATCTCCGAACATGTTCATGTATTAAAGCCATCGATTCATCTTGATTACAATTCCAAAGTATTTGGATTTAGTTCTCTTCCTTTGAGTTGCTTGATTTTATAGTTATATCTTTTTTTTTAATGGTTTCCAAGTGTTTTTTCCGTTGCATATAAATTTATTTTCTTTTCTTTTCCTTGTAATCCCTTCACCTTACCCATCTTTTCTATGTGGTAAATCCATCCTTGTCTACTACTATGACTTTCCGATCTATTTATGCCCAATCTCTCCGATTTTTAAAGAAATTCTCGTGTTAATTTTTGAACACTTCACTATTTAAAAAAGAACACTTTATAACAAATTATGTGCTCCTGTTTAAAAGCTAGATAATAAAATATAGGATGAAACTGATAAGGAAAATTAGAACTACAAGAGCGCTTTCAATCAAATAATCCATATTGCTCATAATAATAGAAATCAATAAAAGGATGCAAGGCAAAGAATTGAGGCACTTATTTGCAAAATAATAAGTTTTGATTGTTTTAAATCTATTTTTAAGAAGAAAAAACAAACAACATTGAACACTATTGAAACATTCAATGCTTGTTGGGTTTAACAAAGATGTATCTTTCAATGTAATTCACTATAAATGTTTGTAGAATTGTAGGGTGTTATGTCATGCACATGTTCATATTTATTAGGAAGTTTCACTATGTTTATGTCATATAAATATGAATAGTAAATTGTAGGGTGTATGCCATGCACATGTTCATATTTATTAGGAAGTTCCACCATGTTTACGTCATATAAATATGAATAGTAAACATAGATACAATAAAACCTCCAAACAATAAATCTCAAGTGATTCTTACTTGCTTCTATTCATTTATAATTATAAATATATTAGATAATTGTGACTTGTATGTCTTTATATATCTTTATTATTGATTTTTTTTATTACTTTCAACTCAAGTGTTTTAAGTTGGAAAAGTAGTGAGTCGACAAGTGGACAAACTCAATTTTTTTTGGCAAATTTCGCCTTTTTGTGAGGAAGGTAAAAAAATATATGTCCTAGTTTGTTCATTTTTCCCAAACTCCTAATACTTGATTTGCCTTCAAATCTGCCAAACTTCTTTAGGGCAAAGTTATGTAGCTAAATCCTACATCAATAAGCTAAGCTAAAGCTATGACTTTTGGAAAAAAACTTTACAAATGTGAAATAGAGTTCTCACTAGAAAAGGGATGAGTTTTCCCTTGATACAAATAGTAGTGTATATTTGTAACAAATGCATATCTTTATTTTCCAACCCACAATCATTAAAATCTATAACAAATTCATTCCTTCCCTCCAACCTTGCTCACATGGGGTGGGAGTAATAAATAGACACCTTCAACCCATGAGAGCCAGAATGAGGGTGACCATTGACAAACTTTGCATGATATTAGTTGCAAGATCTTATTTTTGTTGAGATGTTATTTTATGTTCTCTAAAACCCTATTAGCATTGTCAATTCGTAATCCTAAAATATTCTTATTTTAAAAAAGAAAATGTGCACATGCATGTATGCACACACACACAAGCATATCATCACTGTACAAACTATACATTTCACATTTGTTGTAGTAAGCAAAGTATTGCTCAATATTAAAAAAAAAAAATCATATCATTGTTGTAACCTTGAGATTGACAACGAGAG
>ML781335.1:689254-718095 GCA_009831015.1 Picea engelmannii
GTCTTTTCTTTCGAAATATTGAAAGCCACCAACGCTGCCAGGCTCAGCCGTATCGTTCCTAGAGCCTTTCTGTCAAGAATCTCCCATTCTTCATCCTTCATGGCCGCTGGCTTCTTTGCTACTCCGCTCAATGGTAGAAATAGATCTTTATGATATAAATAGTCTTCCATATGCATCTTCCATAACTAGTAGTTTTGGCCATTAAATTTCTCGACCCTAAACTTTCCATGTTTCGACATTGCTCCCACTCGAACCAGGAACCCTCTTTTCCTGTGAGTTACCTTATGCTCTGATACCAATTGTTAGAAAAAGAGGACCGTGGAGAAATAAAATAAAACAAATGCAGAAACAAAACAAAAAAGACACACAATACAAGAGAGACACAGATTTGTGTGGTTCACCCAGTGTGGGCTACATCCACCAGAGAAATTGCCAGGTCCTTCCTTTATTATTATCCAACAAATGAAGGGATACAACCTACAACAAAACCCATTGTAACTTCCTCTTCTTTCTCTCACAGTCTCCTCTCTCAGAATACAATCTTCACCATCATACATAGCCACGATACATTTCCCTCATAAAAGAGGGTTTCCTTCTAGGGAAAAATAAACCCTAACATAATCTCTACCTTTAGATCTACGACCTTATAATGAACGGTCTAGATTTACAATGAAATTACAATATACTTTTACAAGGCAATTTTTGCTTCAGGGGCTTCACCCCCGATCCCCCGCTGGGGGCCCGCTTGCCCCCAAACCCCCCAGCCGGGGGGATAGCCCTCCCGGACCCCGCAGAGGGGGTACCCCCCTCTGCACTCCCCCGCGTGGAAGAGTGTACATACTTCCGGGGTGTAAATACTTCATGGGGTATAAACACGGATGGAAACAAGGATCTCTGAATCAAGAAGATAATCAGGCTCCACAACCAACACATAGTGAATTTATCAAATGTGACACATAGTTGTGTATGGGGTACAACAAATGAGCATGTTGCCTCTACTACTACATCAATGATGGAGACATGCACTGATGCATCCATGGGCATAGAGGGTCTTCTACACAGACGTAACAGCTGCAAAACAACATAACAATATAATGATATAAATACACAGAATACCATATAAATATATAACGACGAAGAACATAGAGATGGTTAAGATACTAATCTCCTCCATGAAGTTATGTTGTCAACTTCCCTCCATAGGCCCATAGTAGGTATGGACACAACTCGAGCATCTGTGAGGTTCACATGGAAAATTGCTATGTCCATGTGCCCTCTCCTCACTACACATTGTTGTATGGGGTGAAGCTTCGACCCCTCTATCAATGTCACTGACATGAACCTCCTATTGAGATGGTGTAACAAAGCTACTGTGTTTCACTAAGCTCCGAGTCAATGATGATATAGCTAACTATACCTATTGCAATATCTTTGCAATAGGAGGATGTTGGGCAAGGGGCTCAGAAATTCACTTGGGGGGATGAGGACCTATTATCGCACAATCTATACTTTCCTAAAGCCTAAAGGCAAGTAGGCCTAGATTGACATAACATAGAGGTAGTCCTATCATTGTCACCCCAATAGGATACCTCTTTCTATTTAGGAGGAGAAGAAACTCAATCCAAGAGAGGCATCCCAATACCTAGTTGGGTGATGAAGGGAGATAGGACAAAGGTAAAACCCACTCCTCTCTTTAGGTCACTCAAAAGTAAGAAGTCACTTGGTATTGTTTGGGGTTAAGGAGAAATTCAAGGTGAATGATACCTACCCCTTACCAATGAAACAACAAAAGTTAACCAATGATATCAATGTTTCAAATTAATGACTTCAAAATAGATGATATGCTATCAAAAGACTCTTATGCATGAAAAGATAAATTTATAGCATCAACAATATGTCCGAAAATTGCAAGTTATAATGACAAGAATGATATAAAGACTTTTGCAATTTGATGTCACTTTTGTCACTTACAATTCCAAGATTTAAAACAAGTTAACAAGTGACTTCAATGGGCCGTCAAAAATACTTGTAACAACAGTAAACCAAGTAATGATGAAAACAACAAAACCACTTCAGAAAAGCACTTAAATTATGCAATTAAACAAACACTTTAGCATATAATGATAGTAGTTTTCCTAGTACAAGTGTTGGGTGGTTTTATGGATAGTTTAAGGGTTGTTAAGGGGATGTAATGATTGATGTAACAATGGTTACAACATCAACAACACCCTTCAACAACCTTCATAAATTTTCACTTGGAATGATAGCAAAGGGAAGACTAGTGCCTTCAGTGATAACACATAGGCTAGCACAAATTTCTAGGTAGATTTTTAGGTTAGTATGTTTGTTAGGGTTGTAAAATAAAGGTTGTAGCAATGATTATAGTAGTAGTGTGGTTGTTAGTAGGAGATAGTTTGAAAGTTTGTTTTGATATCATTCACCCACAACAATATAGAAATCAGTGCCTTTAGGGTTTTATGGAATCAATAATAGTAACAATATCACTTGGGAAATAAAATAATGATAATACTTATCTAAGAGAAGAGGTATATGCAAGAGGTGTTCGCACTTCAAGGCCTCAAGCATCTAAGTCTTTAAGGGAGGTCTTGCTAGAGAGTAGGCACTTCTAGGCCCTAGTGTGCCTTCCTTCCTTATCTTTTTTGAAAGAAAAGTAATTAGTGATTAGAGTGAGGTTACTAGAGAGCTATAACTTTAGGGCTCTAATAATGACCCCCCCAAAATGTATAATTGGCAATATCAAGCTAGTAGAATAGTTGTAGGGAGAAAGAAGCATTTGTTGTTTCTCCCCTAGGGTTTAAACAAACAATTTCATAATCTTAGACATGAAACAAGTAAATTTTACCACAAACATCCATTACATGAATAAAAATTCATATTTTCTACTTACTTCACCAAGAATAATCAAGTCAAACCCTAGTTGAAGACCATTCCACCATGAAAAATTCAAAAATACACCACCATAAATCTCTCCCCAGAGATGCGCACTAGTTATTTCAGCTAATGACCCTTAAAGAGGGTGAAAATTTCAATCCACCGCTTGTATGTGATGAGTTATGATCAAAATGAATGTCACTTTTTGTTTATTTATACAAAAAATGACCTTAATTAAGTTTTAGGTCAAAAAAGATAGGCCAACCTCGTCAGTTCTTAGAAAATTAAATTCTGGACAAAATAAAATAAATTTGCATGTAAAGACCCTCCTAAGGGTGATGTGATGACCTTCTAGTGTGACGTTGGACCTCTGTCATGGAACATTGGGCTCAAGGAGTGAAACGTCAGGCTTCCAAAGGCCAAAACCCTGCTCACACACGACAATAACCTCAGGATTACCCCCAAGGTGACAACCAATGCATGTAGAAACATACATGCCAGCATGGGTGACGTCCAAGGTCTCAAAAGGCCAATGTTTAGGTGGGAAAGGAATTTCTTGGGTTTGGTTCCACCAAAGTGCCTCTAAAGGCAAATTCCTTCTTCTTCTTGGCATAACCCCTTCATCTTAATCCTTCCCCACGGATGGGGTCTCAACATCCATCAAATTGGATTTGAGCACTCATGAAGGTTCGAGCTAGTCATCTCTCCATGTACCTATTCACCAGAAAAGGTCCTACAAAGACAAAAATTACACCCTCCAGGGATCCATAAGTCATAGGAATCATAATACGTAAATCAAATATAATAATTAAAATGCCAAAATATGTGCATTAAACCCCCCTAAACTCAAACAAATGCTCAAAATGTTATGCAACTTGACAAGTCTAGGGTATGGAATGGTCTCAGGGTGTTCTATTGGGCCATTCTCCCTTAATTCAAGGTCGTTTCCCCAATGGATTTTGATCTAAATCATGCAAGCGCATGAGGTGGTGAGTGGAAAACCTTTGGGCATGGGGTGCATGTGATAGCAGGGAATTGTAACACTAACTTATGGGTGCCTTTGTTGAGGGTGAGTTGCACCTTTTCATGGATGCAAATATTTTCAAGCCCACTAATTTCCATTTATTATTTTTATATTTACTTTCTTCTTTTAGCTTTCTTTCTTCATGCTGCAAAGAAAGAGTTTATGGCCACCGCCATGGCTTGATGAACAACTAGTGGTAGTGTCACCCACAAAAATTTCACGGAAATGAGAAGGATGGCTTGTGATCAGACCCCATTTCTCTTGGTCATGCAACCAAGAGACACTACCCTGTCTTGGTGACCAGTTGGGTGGTAATATCATACCACTACATGTTCATGGTAATGATAGGTTGGCTCATGATGATAGGTTGGCTCATATGTGGGTCCCTTTTTCTTGCTAAGAAGTGTTTCAGTGCTTTCTCGGGGATCCCTTAGTGAAGCATCTCGAAGGTTTAAATTTAGCTCTTAATTTTTTCTAGCTACATTTCTGCTGGGCCTTTAGCCCCTTCTTCCCATGATGTAAGGTACAACGCTTCCCAAGTGGAGCCTTCCCCAATGCCCAAAAATGTAGATAGATGGAGGGGATAAGGATGGAAAATGGTAAGTATGGAAGGAATGGGCAATGACTCTTCAAAGATCGACTAGGTAACAACCTATCCTAAAGGGAAACCAACTTACTAGGAAACCATTTGACCCTCCCAGGTTTGAACAAGGAAAATACCATAAAGTTAAGAAAATAGCATAAAGTCAATCAAACATTATGAAATCTAGAAAGATTCAATGCAACATGTTTAAATGTTTTAAAAATTGGATCGATACATACCATGATACCTAGACTTATTTACTCATGGAGAAAGAATCATTACCATTCCAAGACTAGACCAATGTGATGGATATTGTTGTTGATGGTATGTGGACTTCTCTTGAAGAAAAGAGGGGCCCTTTGGGACTATTCTTAGTTTGTCCGACTCTTGACACTCCATGTTTGGAATCCGTGGGCCTCGAGACACGATCTCCTTAGTTATCCCTAGGCTATGGGATAACATATGAATCAAACTCAAGGACATGTGCTCACTGTAGAGCGCATGAGAACCTCAACATCTCTGGTTTGACATGTGCCTGCTAAATCACAAAAAAGGATATTATTAACATCTAGGGTGGTGATATCACCCTTTGTTCATATATGATATATAAAAATTTAAATAAAACAAATTTAGTCATGAGCATATATATATACACAATGCAACGATTCAATATGAAAAATGAAACTACAACTATGCTAACATGATATGCAATGGTATGTACAATGGATGCAAATGCCTATCTACCTCTACTTGGATGTTGCTTGAATGCTAGGTGTAGTCAAATAACCAATGAAACCATCCTAGCAATACCTCATAATACTTGCCTTTTTGCTTCATCATAAACCAAACCAATGACAAGTCAAGAACAAAAATAACACGAGTTAAAGCATGCATCATATCATAGGAAATCGTAAAGTCTAGCTCATGGAGGTGGGAGGGAAGGACACAATTATGCCAAGTTACACTTCTAGGAAATTTCTCAATCCATCTCAGAAAGGGATCGTGAAAAATCGAAGGCTCAAAAGACTGACTCAAAGAGTCTGAAGGTTGGCTACCTTGGATGCCGTCACATCCCGAGTTTTGGGAAGGGACTAGCAAGACCCTAGAGGATGATTGGCAAGTTTTTAAGGGAAAGTTGAAAGACTGAGATAATAAATGTCTTCCTAAGGTATTCAACCTACCCTTGAATTCTAAAAGAAGGATTTTCCCTGGAGAAAGCTCAAGACAAGGGACATGTTTCCCAACTAAACCCTTAGTGACATAGCGAGATAAAGAAGTCGAAGGGAGCTAGAAAACATTATCACAAGTACCATGCTTTAGGAAAGAAATGTCCTCACCTTTATCAATATCTGAGCACAACGATGGTTGGTAATATTCTTCATAGAATCAATCCAAGTGCTCAAAGGAATACTCATCCAAATCCTCAAGGCATGACCAAAAATCATCAGGAGAACGTAGAACTAGGCCACCCTTCGGTTCTTGGAAAACATTTGTAACTACATCATCTCCTTGTTTCCAAATGTCAAAATTAGTAGTAACCTTGTATGATAGTTGTAATGGAAACATTTGGAAATGAACCTCAATGTCATAAATGGGATCCCCATCATACCCAATCACATCCCATTTACATCTCCCAACATGTATGAACTCATCAATATTATGAACCATGTCATTATCTTTATAATAACATGAAGGAACTAGTACATCCACAGATTCCCCTAACACTTCTTCACTTTCCAAATCACAAAACAAAGCATCATCAATATCTTGAAAAGGGAGACAATTTACCATATTCACTTCTTCCTATGCAGGAGCGCCCAAGGCTTGAACGACTTCATAAAATGGAATAGCATGTACCAGTACCTCATCCTCATGACTCAGATCTTCAATTACATCTTCACCTTTATCACAATATGGATGGCCTATCTTGTCCAATGATTCCCTTACTTCTTCATCTTTTGAATCATGGAATATGGTATCATAAAAACCCTGGAAAGGAAAATGAATAACCTCATTCTCTTCTCCTTGTGTAGGAAGAATAGGATCTTGGATGGCTTCGTCGGAGGGAGGAGCACTCATTAACACTTCATCCTCCTGATTGACATATTCAAGCTCTTTTTCTTTGGTATAATTATGAGTAAATTCTTGCTCTTCCTTATGGGATTGGTAACCTTCATCAAGAACCCTCTTTTCAATCTCTTGTTTGAATATTGGTTCCCACCTTTCATTAAATTATTTTAATAAGATGTAAATGGAAGCTACATTTTATGGGCTAAGAATATTTGGGGTATCCTCAGGGTTATCAACCTTGACTTCTAGAATAGGGAGATATTCTTTCGTGGGTGAGGAGATATTTGCCTTGATTTTTGTAGCTATGTGATAGGCTTCTTGGATCATCCTTGGTTCCCTATTATTGAGGAGGAATCCTAATTCTCCTGAGAATGCCCTAGTATAGAGGAATATGAGATATATCTCTCTAGGGTTATATTCTTCATGGATTTGTTGTAACAACCTATTGAATCTGGTATGAAACTCATTAATAGTCTCATTTTCATTCTTTTTTATGTTATTGAGTTCATTTAGCAATGAGTACACATACTCTCTGATACTCCATATTCCAATAAATTTTTCTTCTATTTGATCCATGGATGTGATACTAGCATTAGGGAGACTATCATACCATCTTCTAGCATTTCCATGAAGAGTGGCAGAGAAAAGTTTCATTGCTATATATTTAGCATCATCATTGATAGGATGGAGTTGAAAAAAGGCCCAAAAGTTGCTCATGTGGTCTTTGGTCTAACCTCATCGTCACCAGTGAATTTAGGGAGACATTTTTCATACCTTGGAGGCATTTGTCGGGGGTACCCCGATATTTCACTCATATCCAAGGGTTTAAAATTATATGGGACCCATTGAGAAGCCATGTTTGTATTAATCATTAGTGGAGTCACCAGATAGTCCTTCTAGGGAGTCGCTAAGTAAGATTGTAAAGTGAAGGCTTTGAGAATATACTTATCGAAAATTTGTCGTTCGAGGAAAATAGACTCGATGTTCCCCGACATCGGTGCCAAAATGTTTATCGCACAATCTATACTTTCCTAAAGCCTAAAGGCAAGTAGGCCTAGACTGACGTAACACAGAGGTAGTCCTATCATTGTCACCCCAATAGGATACCTCTTTCTATTTAGGAGTAGAAGAAACTCACTCCAAGGCAGACGTCCCAATAACTAGTTGGTTGATGAAGGGAGATAAGACAAAGGTAAAACCCACCCCTCTCTCTAGGTCACTCAAAAGGAAGAAGTCACTTTGTATTGTTTGGGGTTAAGGAGAAATTCAATGTGAATGATACCTGCCCCTTACCAATGAAGCAACACAAGTTAGAAATAACCAATGATATCAATGTTTCAAGTTAATGACCTCAAAATAGAAGATATGCTACCAAAAAACTCTTATGCATGAAAAGATAAATGTACAACAACAACAATATGTCCAAAAATTGCCAGTTATAATGACAAGAATGATATAAATGATTTTGCAATTTGATGGCACTTTTGTCACTTACAATTCCAAGATTTAAAACAAGTTAACAAGTGACTTCAATGGGCTGTCAAAAATACTTGTAAGAATAGTCAACTAAGTAATGATGACAACATAAAAACCACTTCAGAAAAGAACTTAAATTAGGCAATCAAAAAAACACTTTAGCATATAATGGTAGTAGTTTTCCTAGTACAAGTGCTAGGTGGTTTTATGGACAATTTAAGGTTTGTTAAGGGGATGTAATGATGGTTGTGTTGGCACACACAGGGGAAGACCCAAGTTTGAATGCTTCAATAGCGCACCAAAAAAACCCTAACTATAGGTCCTTTTGGCAACACCTGTGAAGCAGATGAAGTCTCACCCGAGGTAGAGGTAGGGGGGTTGTAGGACTCAAGTGTCTACAACCTAGACAGGACATAGATCTGTAATTACAACACTTAACAAATGACTTAGCTAATCAATATTCATTAGTTCATAAATACATTCACATCGCAGATTAAACCCTAAGTACGTAACAACGCAATAATGATCAGATCAAATACTTCCAATCACTTAGCACATCTCATTAACTCAAATCTAGCATTCATTTACCATCAATAGAGAACTACGCATCCATACATCTATATAACATATATACATAAACACCATGGACAATCATTGCATAAATTACATCAACACAGGATATACGTGGTTCACCCCAGTGTGGGGATACATCCACCAACTCTTCTTCTTCTTTCTTAGTCTCCTTCAATCTTATTACAGGCACCAAGTCACAGAGCCAACTTTGCACTGGAAAAGTGATCTGTGCACATCACACTAGATCCACCTTCCTCAAAATAAGTTCAAGGCACAGATCCTTACATAGTCTGTCTGTACAAAGCCTCTTACAATCACTTGCACTTAGCCCTACAAGTCTTAGCATACTCTTGCAAGAAGCTACTAGTCATGCACTAAGACGATATTCCCTTTGCACATAGTTAACACCTTCTCTTAGCACTCTAGCACCAACACTACTTCTTACATTTCTTAGCTACCTATTTATACATTACATTACCAAAGTCTAGGTGTCAAAACCCTAGATCCAAAACCCTAGGTGCTAAAACCCTAGGTCAACTTGACCCACATTGTCAGGGCTTCTCCAGCCTATCTTTTCTTATTTTTCGCGAGGTGCTCCAAAGAACTTTTTGTTGTCTTCTTCCACTTGATGATTTGTCCATGGTCCTTCTTTCTTATTGCTTTGTCTCCCTCGATCTTCTCTTCCAACGACTATCTTTTCCTTCTTTTTCTCCTTCTTTTCTACTTCTTTTCCCACTTCACCCCTTCCTCGGTTTATGTGTCTTCCGCGCAGTTTGCACTTCACCTTTATTCTTTAATATTTGATTCCTTTCGCATCCAAGGGCCAACAGGCCCCCAACACTCACTTGTGACTCATCTCGAGTCACTGCAAGATTGAACCTTCTATTTTTCTTCGACTTTAGACTGCGCAGAGTAGCCTGTACTTTCCGCTCGGTCCCTCCCTTTCTTGTGCAGACTGTGTTTTTTGTGTCTGGTACCCATTTTCAACTTCACCTGGTACCTAGGCCCTTCTTCTTTTGCTTCTATTGAGAGTTGTGAGGCAATTGGTTGTCATAATACAATTTCAACTGACTCCCATTGTTAGGGTCCTAACACGCACATAGGTATAACAATATATTCGGATGTCATAAAGGTCAATATTAATAAGTCCTTGCAATAAAATAGAATAAGTCGAATGTAAGAAGACCTAATAGAAGCTTTCGCTTCTAGAAGGATCTTCCTCTAGATGCTTCTTTTGATAGACATATTTAGTATAAATAGGATTCGAGGGTATGAGAACCCTATCTTGGAGATTATTGTAATAGAGCTCTACTCGATTGGAGGTTGCCCCCTCGAAGAGGCCCATGAACATTGCTCTTAGAATCAAAGTGCTATTTCTGTTGTTATTCTTATATCATTTCAGTGTTATTGTGGTGATTAGTCTGGTAAAATTGTTTTTTTTATGCCATTTCTAGCATTTTATTTCTATTCTACATACTTTTTATATCTGGTATATTACAAGTGGTATCAGAGCACTTTCCTTGGTAGAAATTGTGGGTAAATTTTTTTCAGGGTAGAGACGTATTCCGAAATATTTAAGACACAGAGATCTGTCATTATGCGCATAAACCCACGGTTGAGGGATTCATACACGTAGGAAATACAAGTGGTTCTTAAGCGCACATTTTTTGGCCACCCTTGTAACCCCTATTGGTACACCTTCAAGTGGTAGCGCATCAGACAACACCTATGTACGAATCAACCTATATTTCCTGAATCCCTCTTTAGATAAACTGATCGACCACCTGATTGCTATAGTGCCACTGAGAACAACACTTGGGAAGATACTCTCTAGTACCTGGGTAGTCGGGTAGTACAGCTAAGGGTAGGGTCTATCCTCCTTAGTTAGTGCCATGAGATATTGGGCCGAGTATTACTGTTGGACCCCACATGTATATCAGAGAGCTATATCACAGGGAAAACCCTTGTCTATAGAACCTTTGAATACCTAACCCTTGGGGACATAAACATAAACAAATTAAAACAGACAAGATTTATTGCCACGCAACTGTGTTTGGGTTTCCAAGTAAATACACATTTCTTTCTGGTTAAGCATTTGGGCATTTCCTCTTTGCAGTATTCCTGTGATTCAATTCTCTGTATTCCTCTTTCCATTCTTATTCTTAGCTTCCCTTAGCATAGTAACTTCACACTGCTGATGGTTTTTCAAAGGGTTCAAAGGTAATACCTCTTCTCTTACTATTTTTGGGGTGAATACACTTCTTTCCTGCATGGACATGTTCTTTAATTCTTCTTGTGTTCTTTCAACTTCGACAGCTAATTTTTCGGTCCTCTGTTGCTTCGACTTATCCTCTTGGTCTTGCATTAGTCACTCTATTTTTCTAGCTATGAAGTCCCTTAATTCTTGCTTCTTCCATTCTGTAGCTTCCTCCTCTGGTTTCTTCTGGATCTGGTCCTTCTCAATCCAGGTCTTTCCTAACAAAATTGGAAAAGGGGCATTGTTCTCAACAAACTTAATGACTCTAAATTATTCTTTGGTCGATGTTTCATCAGTAATCATAGATACATTAGTAATTCTTCCACACAGGGTTGTCATATTTCCTTTAAACAAGCCTATCCTTCCCAGTGAGGGTATCATAGTAGGCTTTCCCAAAATTTTCCAAGTGCTTTTTGGCATAATATTCACCTATGTTTCTTCATCCAAGACACAATCTATGTCAAATTATCCTATTCTTGTTTCTATGTGTTGCTTCTCTTTTAAGATCTCGGGTAAACTGATGTTTCTGTGATCATTCAATGTTTCTTTCATCTATAATAACATAGTCTCTGACTCTTTCTGGTTTTCTAACATATCCGTAGTCCCTTAGCCTTCTTCATAGTTTTCTTGTCTCATGTTCATCTTTTCAACTTTGGCAATCATTCTAGGGAAATCCTCAACTTCATGGCCAATAGATTTACAACACAGAAAAATAGGACCTATATCAGGGCATTCCTTAGCAAGATGTCTCAGTCTCCTACAATTATAACATAGTGCTAATCCTCTCTTTCTTTTAAATGATCCCAAACCTTTCCTGTACTATGCAATGGGATCATTGTGATGGACTTGCAATCTGCAAAAATTCTTTCTAGGTTCCTGCATCCACTTGTTAGTCTAAAGATTCTATCTATGCATAGGAATAACATATCTTTCTCTATTTCTATCAAATTTATTCAGATCAACTCTTTCTTCTAATTGTGCCCTTGTTTTCAGACCAGGACAAAATCTATCAAACATACCTAGATTCATACTTTCAAAGAAAAAATTTCCACTTATCTTACCTTTATCAAAGCACAAAGCTTTAAGATCTTACCTCTTTTCTTCAGATCTGGTTTCTTTCTTAGCACCAAGTTTCGCAATTCAAGTAGAGTACTGTGCACTACAACAACAGATCTATGCATAGAGCCTTCTTTTTTCTTCAGTTCCCAGCAATCACAGTTTTAGGTCCTAACAACAGAACCATTTGTTGGCACATACGAAGACCTAGGGTTCAACGCTTCAACAACGCACCAACAAAACCCTAACTACTAGCCCTTTCGGTAACACCTACGAAGCAAGTGAAGTCTCACCTAAGGTAGAGGCAGGGGGGTTTTAGGACTGAGGTGTCTACAACCTAGCTAGGACACAAATCTGTGATTACAACACTTAACAGAGCACTTAGCTAATCAATATGCATTAGTTCATAAATACATTCACATTGCAGATTAAACCCTAAGTACATAACAACATAGTAATGATCAGATCAAACACTTCCAATCACTTAGCACATCTCATTAACTCAGATCTAGCATTCATTTACCATCAATAGATAATAAGCATCCATACATCTATATAACATATATACATAAACAACATGGACAATCATTGCATAAAGCACATCAACACAGGATATATGTGGTTCACCCTAGTGTGGGGCTACGTCCACCAACTCTTATTCTTCTTTATTAGTCTCCTTCAATATTCTTACAGGAACCAAGCCACAGAGCCAACTTCACATAGGACAGGTGATCTATGCACAATGCACTAGATACACCTTCCTCAAATTCAGGTCAAGGCATAGAGCCTTACACAGTCTGTCTGTACAAGGCCTCTTACAATCACTTGCACTTATCCCTAAAAGTCTTAGCATACTCTTGCACGAAGCTACTAGTCATACACTAATCCGATCTTCCCCTTTGAACATAACTAACACCTTCTCTTAGCAGTCTAGCACCAGAACTATTTATTACATTTCTTAGCTACTTATTTATACATTACATGACCAAAGTCTAGATGTCAAAACCCTAGGTCAACTTGACTCACATTTTCAGGACTTCGCTAGCTTGTGTTTCCTTCTTTTCTACGAGGTGCTCCCAAGAACTTGTTGATATATTCTTCTTCTTGCTGAGTTGTCCACAATATGTCTTTCTTATTGCTTTGTATCCCTCTATCTTCTCTTCCAATGACTAGCGTTTCCTTCTTTTTCTCCTTCTTTTCTACCTCTTTTCTCACTTCATCCCTTCCTCGGTTCATGTGTCTTTTGCACAGTTTGCACATTGTATTTCTTACTTGATATTCACTTCCTTTCATATCCAAGGGCCAACAGGTTGTAACATCAGTTACAACAAAAACAAAAACCTTCAACAACCTTCAAAAGTTTGCACTTGGAATGATAGCAAAGGGAAAATTAGTGACTTGGGTGATAGCAAATAAACTAGCGTAAATTTCTGGGTAGTTTTTTAGGTTAGTATGCTTGTTAGGGATGCAAAATAAAGGATATAACAATGATTATAGTATCAATGTGGATTTTTGTGTTAGTAAGAGCTTCGAGAAGATAGTTTGAAAGTTTGTTTTGATCTCATTCACCCACGAGAGTATAGAAATTAGTGCCTTTAGGGTTTTATGGAGTCAATAATAGTAACAATATCACTTGGGAAATAAAATAATGATAATACTTTTCTAAGGGAAGAGGTAGATGCAAGAGGTGTTGGCACTTCAAGGCCTCAAGCATCTAAGTATTTAAGGGAGGTCTTGCTAGAGAATAGGCACTTCTAGGCCCTAACGTACCTTCCTTTCTTATCTTTTTTGAAAGAAAAGTAATTGGTGATTAGAGTGAGGTTACTAGAGAGCTAGCACTTTAGGGATCTAATAATCACCCCCAAAAAATGTATAATTGGAAATATCAAGCTAGTAGAAGAGTTATAGGGAGAAAGAAGCATTTGTTGTTTCTCCCCTAGGGTTTAAACAAGAAATTTCATAATCTTAGACATGAAAAAAATAAAATTTACCACAAACATCCATTACATGAATAAAAATGAATATTTTATACTTACTTCACCAAGAATAATCAATTCAAACCCTAGTTGAAGACCATTCCACCATGGAAAATGCCAAAATACACCACCATAAAGCTCTCCCAAGAGATGCACACTAGTTATTTCAGCCAATGACCCTTAAAGAGGGAGAAAATTTCAGTCCACCACTTGTGTGTGATGATTTATGATCAAAATGAATGTCACTTTTTGTTTATTTATAAAAAAAATATACCTTAATTAAGTTTTAGGTCAAAAAAGACAAGTCGACCTCGCTAGTTTCTTACAAAATTTAATTTTGGACAAAATAAAATAAATTTGCATGTAAAGACCCTCCTGGGGGTGACATAATTCCATTATAGGGTGACATTGGAACTATTTCATGAAATGTTGGGATAAGGGAGTGAAACGTCGGGCTTCCAAAGGCCAAAACCCTGCCCACATGTGCCAATAACCTCAGGATTACCCCCAAGGCGACAACCACTAGATGTATAAACGTACATGGCTACATGGGTGACATCCAAGGCCTTCAAAGACCATCTTTTAGGTGGGAAAGGAAAATCCTCCTAGGTCTGGGTACACCAAAGTGCCTCCAAAGGAAACGTCCTTCTTCTTCTTGTCAGAACTCCTTCATCTTCTTCCTGCCCCCTGGATGGGGTCTCAACATCCATAAAATGGGCTTTGAGCTCTCATGAAGGTCTGAGCTAATCATCTCTCCATGTACATGTTCACAGAGAAAGGTCCTACAAAGACAACAAGTACGACCTCTGGGGGTCCATGAGCCACAGACATCATAATATGCAAATCATATATAATAAATAAAATGCCCAAACATGTGCATTAAACCCCCCTAAACCCAAACAAATGCTCAAAACATTATGCAACTTGACAAGCCTAGGGTTTGGAATGGTCTCAGGGTGTCCTATTAGGCCATTCCCCCTTAAGTCAAGGTTGTTTCCCCAATGGATCTTGATCCAAATCATAAAAGCGTATGAGGTGGCGAGGGGAAAAGCTTTGGGCATGGGGTGCATGTGATAATAGGGAAATGTACCACTCACCTATGGGTTCCTTTGTTGAGGGTGAGCTGCACCTTGTCATGGATGAAAATGCTTCCAAGCCCATTGATTGCCATTTATTCATTTTATATTTTCTTTCTTCTTTTAGATTTCTTTCTTCATGCTGGAAGGAAAGAGTTGATGGCCACCACCCTAGCTTGGTGACTAGCTAGTGGCAGTGTTACCCACAAAAATTTCACGGAAATGAGAATGTTGGATCGTGATGAGATCCCCTTTCTCTTGGCCATGTAACTAAGAGCCACTACCATGTCTTGGTTACCAGTTGAGTGGTAGTGTCATACTGCTACATGTTCATGGTCATGATAGGTCAGCTCATGATGAGACCTCCTATTCACCAAAAAATTCCTTCATTGTTTTATTCATATGTGGGTCCCCTTTTCTTACTTAGAAGCATTTCAGTGCTTTCTCAGGGCTCCATAAGAAAATCATATCGAAGGTTTGAATCCGGCTCTTAAATTTTCCCAACTACATTTCCCCCTAGGCCTTTAGCCCCTTCTTCCCATGAGGTAAGGTATAACCCTTTCCAAGTGGAGCCTTCCCCAATGCCAAAAAAGTGGATATATGGAGGGGATAAAGATGGAAAATGGTAATTATGGAGGGAACGGTCGATGAATCTTCAGAGATCGACTATGTAACAACCTATCCTAAAGGGAAACCAACTTACTAGGGAACCATTTGACCCTCCTAGGTTTGAACAAGGAAAATAACATACAGTCAAGAAAATGTTATGAAATCTAGAAAGATTCAATGAAACATGTTTAAATGTTTTAAAAATCGGAGCGATACATACCATGATACCCAGACTTATTACCTCATGGAGAAAGACTCATTTCCATTTCAATACCAGACCAGTGTGATGGATACTATTGTCGATGGTATGTGGACTACTCTTGAAGAAAAGAGGGGCCCTCTGGGACTATGCTTAGGTTGTTTGTCTCTTAGCACTCCATGTCTGGAACTTGTGGGCCTCGCGACACGATATCCTTAGTTATACCTAGGCTAGGGGATAACAAGACCTAACATGGGATCATGCCTAGCATGTTATTGGTCCTTTGTGGGACCTTGACCCACCCCTTGGAAGTCATCGATGTCAAAGTAGTTGGCATGCTGATCCAAAATAAATTCAGCCCACAATTTTCGAAAAAACATAAAGGCACCCCCCAGTTATTGCAGGGAGTTTTATCAAATACCATGTACCACCTATCCATCCAGTTTTGACTAATTTGTGGGTGGATGCACCAGTCAATGAAAATGCATTTCTTGGTCAAGGGTGGTTTTTGTTGAGATCGAGGATCAATAAAAATCGACATCAGTTGTTGTTTTGATATACCCAAGTCTCCAACTTTCTTTCTATCCAATCTAGTGTTGTAATACTCAAAACATTATTTCCCTATATTTAGAAATAAAAGTCAATTGCCCTTGGTAACTTTCAATGGACCTCACAATGATGTCCAAAGAAGTGGCCAAGAACTCTCTACTTGGTTTTCTCGTGCCCCTTAATTAATTAACTAGTGTTCATAATGTGTCCAACCCCTCATTAATTTGGGTGTTTAAGTTGGGTGGTTGTGGTCGGTTGGGGTTTTCCTAAACTTGGTATATTGGTTGGTGGTTTACATTGTCTCTAGGTTCCATTTTATAATATATGATGCATTTTAAAAAGGAAATTTAATAATTGGACCTATGACAAAGGTATTAAAAACAATAATTTCATTTTATCCCAACAAAATCATTAAAACAATTTTGTGTAAAACAAAGAAAAAATATGTGTTATCTTTACAATGAACTTGATAAAAACTATACAAGATTAGTGAATTGTTGATAGATTTACATTCAATTATTAATTATGTGTAGTGAACCTATCTAATAAGTGTTCAATATCATTGGGATTTACATCCATAACCCATGACTAATTGTTTTGTATTTTTTGCAAAGCCAAGAGGAAATGACAAAAAATCAATCATCCTTTCTTGCAATGGACACGGTGGCAAGATATCAGGTTTTGATCCTCCTCTATTAGTCATGTTTTCTTTCTCCAATTGGGATAATTGTGAGGCACACTGTGCAAGTGAGCACAAAATGCACCCGTGTTCCCTTAAAAATCGGGCACAACAAGAACGTGTGAGCATTATTGCCGATGAACCTACGTGGCATGTTGAATGGAGGTTCAATCCTTGTCAAGCCTATAGGATTAGGAATGTGTGCACATTCTTGAGAACGCACATGCGTTATTGCTGACCCCCTTGCCACTTTTTCGTCCACCAACTTTGTGCACACACCCCAACACCTATAAATTCTCTCTACAACTGCAATAAACTTAGCACCAACAAATATGTACCCGTGACATTATCAAAATCAACCCAAACATCATTCTCTATCTAGGTATTGTTGACGATTAAAATTGCAACGAGGAATTTCTCCCACAAAGTATTGCTAAAGCCCTATTATTTAAACTATGTTAATAATATAATACTAGTAGGTGGGACCCCCTTATAGACTGGAGGATCGAAGATAGTCATATCACACATTTTTTGTTGTTGTTTTGATGTTGCTTACAAGGTCCTATATGGTTGACAATGTAGTCTTGGTTTCATTTTGACATAGTGACAGGTGGATGATGTATTTTATGGGATGTTCTGCTATTCAAAGCTTTATTTTTATGTTAAAATTGGCATATATTTACAGTTGATATGTTTAATCATGTCACCATGATTTATTACCTAGCTACACATACACAAGAGATATGTTAGTGTTGACCTAACCAAAACAAAGAGAAGAAACTTATGGGAACAATCCTAAAAAGAAAGGGCCTATGTTTAAGCTATGTTAAAGGTTATGTGGAAATGGAAATGTAAAACATGTTAGTGTTACTCCTAACTATTATATGGTTGGTTAGTGGCTATACGATTTTCATTTGAGTTATTTTGGGGTGCATATGATATGGCAATGCATATAGTATGAAATGAGGACTTGGCAAGGGTTAACGTGAATGTTTTGGGTGGCGCATTGGGCAAGGGATATTATCAAATATTTCAATGGTTTGGAAATTGATTACATGGTTTAAGTGATATGGTGAGTGTTGGTTGTCTTGTACTTCGAAATTGAATAGGATAGGAGATGGAAGCGACGTAAAGTAAATGCATGTCACTCCATACTCCCCCCATCCGACCGTCACCCTAGTATGGTTCTTGTTGCATTTTGATCTGCTGGTGGTTAAGCTCTGCAATTCAGGCTTGGGAAGAAAACGCTCGACCAACTCGCCCTTTTAAGCTCTCGGTTACAGGTATGGTTCTTTATCACCCAATTCATGAATTAAGCTATGTGTATGAACAAAAAATGGCTCAATAATTCTTGGGTTTGTGTTTTCCTTAGAATTGCAACTGCGTAAATGCGTGGTTTTTCTCTCTGGAATGACTGTGTAATTGTTTGGGTTGCAAGTAAAAGAATTGGGTTTTGGTTGAGTTGTGCATTCGTTGGTTGCTTTGTTGGTTAAAATAATGGTGGGTCTCCATGGATTTTTGAATGAATATGGGTATTATCGATCTGTTTTTTAAAGGTGGAGGGTTTCCCTTTGTGTATTCTTGTTGGTTGCTTCCTCACAGTTATGAGGGTAACCCTATCCAGTCGTGTTCGAATTTCCATTTGGTTGTTGTGTATTTTCTAGAGTCATGGTCGTGGGCTTATTCACATGGTCTTGGAATCAAAGTATCTCGGAAGTTGGTCTTGGGCTGGCCATAACATCGATATATATGCTTTATGGTTGTTGGGTGATATACGTTATGACTCAGGTTATGCATTCTCACTAGCATTGTTTTCAAATGATCAAGCTCTTAAGAAATAGACAGATGTTATACCTCTATGTGTTCTCAGTAATTGTCATTGTCCAGTAGAAATTCACTTCTCCTCTGCAAATGTAAAATGCACTATGTGCATCGGTTTTCTACGCTACCCATCGTTGTTTCCTCTGTGGCTAACTATTACGCCATTGCCCAGACCGAGAGTTATAAGGAAACCTTGTGGTTTTCTAATATGCTTGTATTGAAGGGTCCTTGTGTGTGGTTGATATGCCTCTGAGGACCTCCAGTTCTCTGTGCTATTTATGATTGAGTGCACTCTTGATTACCTATTTGTATTTATTGTGACAGAGCCCGATTTTAAAAATTACCAACTGTTCTTGCTCCCGTCAGGCATCATTTTCTTTGTTAAAGATTGAATATCAAGTGGATTGGTTATGGAATGTTTTGTCGAGTCCCTATCTCGTCTCCCTATGATGAAATTGGTTGAAAATTTGTGATTCGATATGCAGTCAAGGGATGCCTCTTTTTTGTTATACTTTCGATCATTGTGTTCTTGCAACATGGTGTTGATTGCAAATTGGAGACTACCGTGTGTTTCACTAGGCCCCATTAGAGTTATATATAGTTATGGAAATGGTGACTGTGTTTATTTAATTATGTTCACTATGTATCTATTATTGGATCATCATGCATATTGTAAATAATTGCATCGACAATGATGAAGATCAGGTGTTATATTGACTGTGGTTTCATTGCAAAAATTTATTGGTTGATATGATGAAGAGTGTATGAATCAGGCATGTTCTGGAAGTTTGTTCGATTTGGAAGGGACCTGTGCATATGTTTTAAATTGGTTGATTGTGAATTGGTAGACAATGTATGATTTTTATTAGAAATGCATTATGGAATGGATGTGGAGCGATGTTGTTGTGTGTTTTCTTTTAAATCTGAAGAGGAAAGAAAAGAAATTAAAGACCAAGCATTTTCTTAACAAGACTGTTGAAAGTTGTTTCGATTATGAATATGTTTGCAAACTATTCTAATTGATAAATTTTGAGGAATTTAAATGTTGAATAGTGAACAATTTTAATACAAAATAATTATTGAATTGGTGTTGGTTTGAGTACAGAGTTATGTTTATTGATTACTTGATTTTTTTATGAATAGTATCCATTATTTCCCTACCATTCTCTCATTCTTCCGCACATTACAAGTCCCCTCACCTTCCCACATTCGCTATTCACTACCTGTTCTTAAAATTAAATTATAGTTTAATGAAAACTCTGTATTATAGCATTTGAAGGATGGCACATGGATGAGTTACAATTGACATGTTTCATTATTAAAATACAATTGATTGTTTGATGATTTGTTGAGCGGTAATCATGATCTACCCCCCTTCATTTTACCACTTTTCGCTCAATACAATCCCTCATATATCCCATAACTTTATTCACCCCCTGCTCATTGACAAGTATTAAACGATTTTTATGGATTGGATTGCATGAGTCTGATGTCTTGTTGAGCCAAACATTGTTTCATATTTAAAGAGATGTCATATATGGTTTGTTGAAGGAACTAGTTGCTAATAAATAATTCATACAAGAGTGAGCTTCTTCAGCAGAGGTAGCGATGGTCGAGGTAACAGGGGAAGAGAAAATTGGAATAGGGGCCCTAGAAGGCCAAGTTTTTCTATACATTTTGATGAAGACTCACAAGAGTTGAGCCAATTATTCCAAGATGGCTTTTTTAACTAGGTTGGACAAGGAGTGGTACAACCTAGGATATAAAGGCCTAATTTCCAAGATCTGCATGTCCCTGGTATCCCAGTTCCCCCTCATGTCTCATTACAACCTGAAGTCCCTGAAAATTACAAATGGAAATAGATTGTCCACCCGACAGTCTCCCAACATCATGGCTAGACCAATTTGTCTCTGCCTACTCCTCCTCCACTTGTTAACCAAATTGTTCAAGCTGCCCCTGCACACTCACTAGTATAGTCTTCCCACGCAAGAAAGAGGTTAAAAAAAGAAGCCCACCATGCACCTGATAAAGGAAAATTTATTGTTTCCCCCTCCTCTCCCTCAAATGACTGCCAAATCTGTTTCATCCCACATGCATTTGAGAGATGATTCTTCTCATGTTATCATTGAGATAAAGCCTAAAGGCTCCACACAGCCTAAGGAAAATTCAGAGAAATCAAAGGGAGACAAAAATGATAAGGGGAAAATTGCATCCCAGAGTGGAAAATATGGTTTTTGAGTGTTTTTATTTATTGATTGTTGAGAACAGTTGACTTCTGAAGTTTTTGGACAACACACTATGTTTTGGATATGTTGGATATTGTATTTTTTGGATATGGTTTCAAATATCATTGATATTAATTTTCAAATAATGAGAGTGATGATGGGAGCCACAAGGAGGGATGCGTTTGATTGATTAACTAGTTGTGTTTATGCTTGTTACAGAAACAAAAGGGAGTCACAAGGGGTCCCACCTACTAGTTATTATTTATTAAAGACCCTTATTATTATTTTATTAATTCCCCCCCTAAACTAAAATTTGGTTGAGTTTTAGTTAACTTAATTAAATAAGTAGTTGAACTACTTCAACTAATTCTGATTGCTTAAAGGAAAAAAGAGGAGGAACAAGAGGAGAATAGAAGGAGAAAGCATACTAAGGTCTTCTATTGAGTTTTATTGAGATAATTAAGTTTTCATTCATTATTTAATTCATTGAAAGCCTAATTCTCTTTTATGATAGCAGGGTCTTATTGTAGACAACAAGATGCAAGGCTAAATTACATCATTCAAACAATTGTTTTTCAGAGGTGTTGATCTATCTTTGATAATCTGTGTAGACTTGTATGTTTGTGAATTAAATTTCATGACTGATAAATGATATTGTGCAGAGTCGAGTGGGCAACAATTTGTGGCAAGCTGATCTACCTTTTAAAGTTCAGTTTTTTACTTTCTGTCAGAAGTCGTTTTGTATGACTTTCATTGGGGATATCTAAGTTTGACTTTGGTCCAAACTTCCTCAGGGAATTTTGAAAAGAGAATGATTCTTTTGATAAATTGGAATGAAATAAGTGATTGCTTTATGTCTCATATGTGTTGATTATTGACTTGGCATCTTTTACTTCTGTCTCTACATTTATTTCTGCATCTGTTATATTTAGAAAATTACATAAATATTTAATTTTTCAAGAATCTTTTATTTATAAGAAAATCAGCCTAAGCCATTGTAACCAATACTTGTGGATTAGGAAACATTTTTTGATGGATATAAACATAGGGTGACATTCCCGTCTATCTTTCTTTAGCCAAGTAAGATCTGAAAATGCTTGAGTAAGGTCATTTCATATCTTTTCCTCAACATTTGTTTGGCAACCACACTAGGGAGATCTTCAATATATCTCTAGTTGATTTTTATGCTTGATTATAATCGAATATATCTATTTTTCTGATATTGATTCTTTGATTGTTTCATTTCTTAATGATTGTACCTATTGCAAGGCATCCTAATATTGAGCCCAGTCTTCAAGATCAGACCAACATTGATTTAAACTTGTTTAACACCATTTTAGACACTGCTAATACCCGAGTTGAGCTTAATCATTCATGGGCAGCAATTGAGCAAGACATAAGTGCCCAACAACGTTGGGAATCTAGACATAAACAACTTAGAAATCAACCATAAATTTATTTTTCCTTCAACTTTGATCTTCTTTTCATGTCCTTAGACCCTCGTGTTTCTAGGAGAAGAAGAGGCTTATCACCTGAAATTAATCTTATTGCTGAAATAGGAAGAAGGAACGTTGTGTTATCAACCCAACAAAGTTCTCTAAGGAGAACCTTGTATAATTCTGCCAGTTCATCTTTCTCTCCCTTACCTATTATCCACAAGATGGCATATAGTGATGGCTCTGGTGGCACTAGAGGTGCTTCTTCATCTCAATATTCAGCTTTGTCAGTAATTGGTATCTTATATAGTCACCGAGTCCCTATCCAATCTACCACAAACCCAACCAAAGTTATTAAAAGGTATGGGATTTTTCAGTTTGAAGAAGATGTTACAACCACACCATGACATGTTTCTTCTCCTCTTAACCTGGCAGTTGCTGCTCGTCCACTTCCTAAATTCAAAGAGAATCTCCCTAGGTTTTTAGGGGATAACACTGTCACTACAAATGAACACTTGGTAACATTTTCTAATGCCCATCACAACATAGGAGCCAATGAAAATGATAATTGCATGCACTTATTTGTCAACTCCCCTGAAGGGAAGGTTGTGGCCGATTTCTTCGATCTCCCTCCTCATATTTTATCTACTTGGGAGGATTTAGTCTATTGGTTCAAATCCACCTATGGGAAATCCAATAGCCCAATCAAGTCCTTCAACTTGCGTTTCACCAAGTTATACAATCAAATCCATGAACTCATTTGATCTTAGAACCAAGCCTCTTTCATGCATTATTATAATGCATTACCTTCTCCCTACCATCATAGGCTTGAGGAAAAGGCCAATGATAACCTAGGTTCTGCTTTTCATACCTATTTAGAGTATGAAGAAAAACTTGAAAGAATAGGTCTTCCTTAGGGAGATTCTGTTAAATAGACAGATATGTCTACCCTCTTATAGCTTGTACAAGACATGAATAATCATATGATATAATATGAGCGAAAGGAAAATGTCTCCCCTCTTACCCCTAGAGCTTCATCCTCTTCCACACCCCCCTTTAGAAATCCAAATGAAAATAATTTTCATCCTGAAGCTATCATGCCTCGTAGTTGGTGTAACTTTTGCAAGGAACACCATGAGGAAAGTACCTGTGAGGTAAAGAAGAGTGCCAGAGATAAAATATTTGGTAAGAGACCTGAAACTATTATCGTTGACCTAGATTTTGCAGAGCCAGAAGATGTCATGATCATCAATACTAGGAATAAATCCTATGCTACCAGAAGCAAATATGATCCTCTCTGCAATTCTTCTAGCCCAAGCTCATCCTCACCAGCTACTACTATATAATTTCCTAAGGCTCCTGATAGTCAAGGAACTACCTCCCCACTCCCCTCTTCCAAATATAATATTCTAAATCAGTTGGCCAACATCAAAGCAAATGCAACCCTTCTGGACATGGTTTTCATTCCTGAACAATAGAAGCATCTAAAACAATTCATGGAAGGAATATATTATATTGTAGCCAACCTATTTGGAGAGGTAGATGAAGAGGATTCGTCTGTAAATAAAGTAGTTTTACATAACTTTAGACACCCTGTAAAAAAAACCCCATTTTTTATTTCTATAAAAATTATGGATAAGATTGCCCATTGTTGCCTCATTGACAGTCGTTCAGGCCCAAGTGTAATGCCGAAGATTATTATGGAAGAGCTAGGCTTGTCTTGTAAAAATGAAAATGCCAAAATAATCCTCTCTTATAATAGTATACAACAAATGACCATAGGTGAAATCAAGGATGTGACCTTGGTTTTGTGCGCGCACATTGAAATAAGGACAACCCTTAATATTCAAGTAATTGATATGCCAGTAAGTAACTACTCGATCATCTTAGGAAGAGATTGGAAATATTTGACAGGTGGATACCTCTCACCCAACGGGACACACTTATCCATTCCTTGGAATGGTAAAAACATCATAGTCCTTAGAGAGGGAAGCATTTCACCCTACACAGAAAGTGTCCCAGAGCCTAATGTGAATTATATTGAGGAGGACCTAGGAGTGTATTCCATCTTTGTCGAGGAGGATACCATTCCCTTGGAAAAAATCAACTTAGATGATGACATGTGGCATATGTCCTTTGATGGTTCATGCTCTAATGAAGGAAACTAAGCTGGTATTATCTTATACTCTCCTGTGGAGAAAATTCATAACTTTTCTCATAGGTTGGAGTTTTCTTGCACAAACAATGTCACTAAATTCAAAGCTTTATTATTGGGCATTGAAAACACCTATAATCTGGGTTGTGGTCACCTTATAGTTTTTGGGGATTAAGAGCTTGTTGTGAACCTTGTACGTAAGATATATTCCCTTAGCAACAAGTTGATGAAACTCTACACCCAAACTATTTGGGCACTTATCTCGAACCTACTATCTTTTAACATTACTCATGTTAAGAGGGAATTGAATTCAATGGCTGATGGGTTAGCTTTTTTTGCAACCTCTCCTAATCAACAACTTCTGCCACACATACCTTATTGTAATTTTCAATATATATATCGTCCACATATCCCTGACAATATAGAATCATGGCAGGTCTTCCCTAGCGATGAGAGCATTTGTGCTTTCATTCAAAATGAACCTTATAATCCTAAGGAAATTATATCCATGGAAGATAACAAGATTCCTAAGGGCTTGACTCCTCTAGAGAGTTCATTTTCATCGAGTGATGTAGGAAATAAAGAGAAACATAAAGAAGAGGATTAAAAAAGGAAGGTGGGTGAAACCATATCCTTGAACATAGGAACACCCGAGTCTCCAAAGAATGTTAAAATAGGTGCCCAGTGTTCCGATGAGAAAAAATTGAAGTTTTCCAGACTACTTGGTAAATTTCAAGATGAGGATCTTCATTGTTTTAATCTCGCTCTTATACATCATTCCATTCCTATCAAGGAGGGTATAAAACCAGTTAGGCAAAAAAAAGACCTATCAACCCTGCACTAGAAGAAACTGTTTGAAAGGAGTTGGAAAAACTCTCTAAGGCTGGAATTATCGTTCTGGTTAAGTATTTAGAATGGGTTTCTAATTTGGTTCTCGTTCAGGAAACAACTGGTCAAATCAGATTATGCATAGATTTTTGCACATTAAATCAGGCTAGCATAGCAGATCACTTTCCTCTCCCTAATATGGAAATGATTTTGCAACAAGTTGCAGGGACAGAGATGATGTCCTTACTTGACGGTTTCTCCGGTTACAATTAAATCAAGGTGAAAAGGGTAGATAAATATAAAAGCACCTTTATTACTCATTGGGGCACTTTTTCTTATGAATGTATGCCTTTTTCTTATCCAATTCAGGTGTCACGTCACAAAAGGCTATGCAGATGGTTTTTGACGATTTGATTGAAATGATTATTGATATCTATCTTGATGATTTAATCATATACTCTAAAAGACGATCTGATGTCTCGAAGTTTCAAAAATTATGGTTGGGTCCTTTCAAGATCACTTTTGTCCTGGGTGCAAACTCTTACATTCTAAAGTATTTACAAGAGCAATTGTTTTCCAACAACACTAACGGTTCTCACTTAAAACACTACGTGGAACCAACTGAAGAGTTTAATGTTGTTTGGATTGTTCTATATATAAGTAGTTCAGTTATGTTTTCATTTTAGTAGTTTCATTTCTGTTATTTCAATTATGAATTTAGAAACAATTTTCAATTTTGCTTTCATTTTAGTAGTTTTCCTTCTGTTGTTTTCTTTTCTATCATTCCATTTTTGTTGTTTTCAATTTTGCAGTTTCATTTCTGTTATGACATTTCTTTCTTTTGTTCTTTTGATTTCAATTTTTTGGTCAAGAATAAAATGTTGGATCAGTTCTTCCATAGCGACACTCCTGAAAAGTATTCTTAGTCAATAAAAATCAAGCTTACATGACTGTTATGATGCTCCCCCTGAAAGCATCATTGAATTTTTTATCTTCTTTCACTACTGTCTTATGAGATAGTTGGCTACTTCCTGCTTTTGCTTTCCATTTCTTCATCCATTTTGAGATTCAAAAGAGCAAGTCCAAAAAAAAATTCCCCTTGAAGTCAAGAGAAAATTATGGTTGAATGATTATGCTTGCAGGGATAAACCCCCTCATACATAACAATTTCCATGAGTTATTCCCAAATTCCCGGTCATTTTTCCATTAAATCCGCTCACTTCCCTCTATGGCATAATCATTCTAATTTATCTCTTCTTGATCTGATGTTACCTGGTCTGCAAAACCATGAATTCTGATTTCTTAATCTGTTGGAAACATATTTCCTTGTGGAGTTGCCAATTTGTTGACGTTAAAGTCGAGACGAGGAATTTCTCCCGCAAAGTATTGTTATTGCTCTATTATTTAAACTATGCTAATAATATAATACTAGTAGGTGGGACCCCCTTGTAGACTAGAGGCTCGAATATAGTCATATCACACATTTTTTGTTGTTGTTTTGATGCTGCTTACATGGTCCTATATGGTTGACAATGCAGTCTTGGTTTCATTTTGACATAGTGATAGGTCGATGATGTTGGATTACTAAGAGGGGGGGTGAATCAGTAATAACATAATTATAATCATTTTTCTTCAAATGTTATATCAATGTATAATTATTATCCAATAATGAGAAGTAATAAATAAACAATCACACACATACACAGTACACCAGTGTTTTACGTGGAAACCCAAATCGGGAGAAAACCACGGAATTCTTTTTCTTATATGTCTTGAAGAATTACATTCATTGGAAGCACCAACTTCCTTTGTTTTCCATCTGCAACTGGAAGGAGGCTCCAACCCCCTAGTTTCTCAGGCTACAACCTGAGGGAATCTCCAACTCCCCAAATCTATAGCTACAACCAGAAGGAGGCTACAACCCCCAATGTTCTCTGCCTACAACTGGAAGGTGGCTACAACCACCTGTCCTTGCCCCATCCTGCCACCCTGAAGTAGAAGTAGAATGATGGAACCACTGTCACACTATCACTGTGAGATATACCGCTGTAAACCTGTACCAATAATTCTGAACCATGCATCAACCTGTAATCAAACTGTACCATAAACAAGTGCATCAACCATGCACCAACCTGTAATCAACCTATACCATAAACAAGTGCATCAACCATGCACAAACCTGTAATCAACCTATACCATAAACAAGTGCATCAACCATGGACCAACCTGTAATCAACCTGTACCATAAACAAGTGCATCCAACCATGTACCAAGTATGTACCAATCATGTGTCAAATACTCATCAACTATGACTCATCAATATGTACCAACATCATCAACTATACACCTCATGTATGTGTCAACTCATCAACTACTCGTCTCAACCATGTACTCAACATGTACCTCAACCAAAAGTCCTCATCAATTTTATCATCCAAATATTCTTTGTAGCTCTATACTATACCTATTGTATATGATCACATTCCTTCAAACCTTCCTTAACTTTAAAAACAAGAGACTAGCATTTTCATCAAACTTTTCTTTAGCCTCACATGCCTAGTTTTGGATTAGTCAACAACCCTAACTTGAAGTAATCATAACTTTTAACCTGTAATGTATAAAGATATGAAACTGATACAAAATGGTATTAAATATTTTTTATACAATTTCTCCAAGTGGCACTACTTGGAACCTCTTAGAAAATGATTTATAGCAAAAATGACATACCTTGCTGAATTCTGGATTATTCTAGAGAGCAACCTTGTAGAGAGTGACCCAGAAAAAATGTTTGATTAAATGCTATGAAACTATTAAAAAGAATACTAAAGCCTGTACTATAACCAACACATTTGGTCTCACATAATTTGGATATGTTATGAAGAAGTTATGACATTTTTACCCAAAACCCCTGATTTTGACTATTTTTAGGACTGGCCACAAACCCTATTTTCCATAGAGTGTAACTCCCAAAAGAAAACGACCCAAAAGATGAATTTTTAACCACAGATACTTGGATATGTTTTATCACTTGCATATCAATTTTAGGATCTGAATAATTATAGAAAAACAAATATAGCAAAAATGGTGAGATGACTTGAAAATAACATACCTTAGAAAACACCATCAAAAGAATTTATCCTTCCTTGCATTTCGGCATTCTTTTCTTCACTTTCCTCAGAATTTCGGCTTAGATATAATGTTTATACCTCAGAAACCTATAGATATTAAATATTCTCAAGTGTGTTTCAAATGAGAGAGCCTTGCATCTTATTTATACTCTCCAAGTAGCTTCCTTAAAAACATCTTCTAGGTCACTTGGCCCCACTTTCCTTATTTTAGGGTTGGGTCCACTTCTAA
>ML781335.1:725367-735887 GCA_009831015.1 Picea engelmannii
GATTACTTTGACCTTTTGGGGCTTCTAGATGACATATGAGGGTCCTCCAACTTCGTAAGGCCATAACTCTCAAACCGTGAGGAGTTATGTGACATTATACATACCACCAGAAATGGCATGAAATGTACTATCCATATAGAATAATATTATCTTAAAATATATCATAACTCATATCGTTACCCATCAAACAAATTTGGGTCCATTACCCAAACCTGGGGTCTCCAACTTCTCATGGCCATAACTCTCTAACCGTGAGGAATTATGTGACGTTCCACATACAACCGGAAATGAAATAACAAGAAATATCCATCTAGGATATTTTTGCTAAAAAATTCACTTTCTTTCATCTCATTATTCCACAATTAAGCATGGGTTCTCTTACTCCACAAAGCGTCTTCCCGTGAGGGCTTTCACCATAAGGGGACCACTTTGGAGTTCATCCATATTTACTTCTTATCAACCATGAAAAAACAATAATGAGTCATATTTACATCAAACACTATTGGTTCCATTACCCAAACCTTTGTGCTACGGGTCTTTCTTCAAGGGTTGACATCAATTGCAACCAACCTTAATCAACAGATGATGCATTTTATGGGATGTTATGTTATTCAAAGATTTATTTTTATGTTATGATTGGCATATATTTACAGTTTCTATGTTTAATCATGTCACCATGATTTATTACCTAGCTACACATACACAAGAGATATGTTAGTATTGACCTAACCAAAACAAAGAGAAGAAACTTATGGGAACAATCCTAAAAAGAAAGGGACTATGTTTAAGCTATGTTAAAGGTTATGTGCAAATGGAAATGTAAAACATGTTAGTGTTAGTACTAACTATTATATGGTTGGTTAGTGGCTATATGATTTTCATTTGAGTTATTTTGGGGCGCATATGATATAGCAATGCATATAGTATGACATGAAGACTTGGAAAGGGTTAACATGAATGTTTTGGGTGGCACATTGGGCAAGGAATATTATCACATATTTCAATGGTTTGGAAATTGATTACATGGTTTAAATGATATGGTGAGTGTTGGTTGTCTTATACTTTGGAATTGAATAGTATAGGAGATGGAAGAGACATGTAGTAAATGCATGCCACTCCATACTCCCCCCATCCGATAATCACCCTAGTATGGTTCTTGTTGCAATTTGATATGTTGGTGGTTAAGCTCCGCAATTCAGGCTTGGGAAGAAAACACTTGGCCATCTCGCCCTTTTAAGATATCGGTTATAGGTATGGTTGTTTTTCACCCCATCCATAAATTACGCTTTGTGTATGAACAAAAAATGGCTCAATAATGATTGGGTTTGTGTTTTTGTGAGAATTGCAACTCTGTAAATGCATAGTTTTTCTCTTTGGAATGACTGTGTAATTGTTTGGATTGCAAGTAAAAGAATTGGTTTTTGGTTGTGCATTCGTTCGTTGCTCTGTTGGTTAAAATAGTGGTGGGTCTTTATGGATTTTTGAATGAATATGGGTATTATTTCTCTTTGTTTTAATGGTGGAGGGTTTCGCTCTATGTATTCTTATTGGTTGCTTCCTCACAGTTATGAGAGTAACCTTGGCCAATCATGTTCGAACTTCCATTTGGTTGTTGTGTATTTTTCCAGAGTCATGGTTGTGGGATTATTCACATGGTATTGGCATCAAATTATCTTAGAAGCTAGTCTTAGGGTGGCCATAACATAGATATAGATGCTTTATGGTTGTTGGATGATATAAGTTATGCCTCATGCTATGCATCCTCACTGGCATTGTTGTCAAACGATTAGGCTCTTAAGAAATAGACATAGGTTATACCTCTGTGTGTTCTGGGTAACTGTCACTTTCCACTGGACATTCGCTTCTCCTTTGAAAATGTAAAATGCACTATGTGGATCAGTTTTCTACCCTATACGTCGTTGTTTCCTATGTGGCTAATTGTTGCACCATTTCGTAGATCAAGAATTATAAGGAAACCATGTGGTTTTCTACTATGCTTGTATCAAAGGATCCTTGTCTATTGTTGATATGCTTCTGACGACTTCCATTTCTCTCTGCTATTTATTATTGAGTCCACTCTTGATCACCTCTTTATATTTTTTGTGACAGAGCCCGATTTTAAAAATCCCCAACTGGTCTTGCTCCTGTCAGGCATCTTTTTTGTTGTCAAAGATTGGGTATCAAGTGGAGTGGTTATGGAATGTTTTTTCGAGTCCCTATCTCATCTCCCTATGATGAAATTGGTTGAAAATTTTTGATTGGATATGCAATCAAGGGATGCCTCTTTTTCGTTATACTTTCGATCATTGTGTTCTTACGACATGGTGTTGATTGCAAATTGGAGACTACCATGTGTTTCACTAGGCCCGATCAGGGTTATAGATAGTTATGGAAATGATGATTGTGTTTATTTTGTTATGTTCACTATGTATCTATTATGGAATCATTGTGAATATTGTAAATAATTGCATCGACAGTGATGAAGCTTGGGTTTTATTGTGACTGTGGTTTCATTGCAAACACTTAATGGTTGATATGATAAAGAGTGTATGAATCAGGCATGTTCTGGAAGTCTATTCGATTTGGAAGGGACCTGTGCATATGTTTTAAATTGGTCGATTTTGAATCGGTAGATAGTGTATGATTTTTATAAGAAATTCATTATGGGATAGAGGTGGAGCAATGTTGTTGTGTGTTTTCTTTTAATTCGTAAGAGGAAAGAAAATAAATCAAAGACCAAACATTTTCTTAACAGGACTGTTGAAAGTTGTTTCGATTATGACTATGTTTGCACACTTTTCTAATTGAGAAATTTTGAGGAATTTTAATGCTCAAAAGTGAAATTTTTTAATACACAGTAATTATTGAATTGGTGTTAGTTTGAGTACACAGTTATGTTTATTGATTACTTGATTTGTTTTGTGAACAATATTCATTATTTCCCTACCATTGTCTCACTTTTCTGCACATTACAAGTCCCCTCACCTTCCCAGATTCACTATTCACTCCATGTTCCTAAAATTAAATTATAGTTAAATGAAAACTCTATATTATAGCAGTTGAAGGATGGAACAGGGATGAGTTAGAGTTGACATGCTTTTTTATTACAATACAATTGATTGCTTGATGATTTGTTGAGCAGTAATCATGATCTATACCCCCTTCATTTTACCACTTTTCACTCAATACAATCCCTCATATATCCCAAAAACTTTATTCACCCCTTGCTTATTGACAAGTATTAAATGAATTTTATGGATTGGATTGCATGCGTCTGATGTCTTACTGAGCCAAACGTTGTTTCATATTTAAAGAGATGTCATGTATGGTTTGTTGAAGGAACTAGTTGCTGATAAATAATGCATACAAGAGTGAGCTTCTTCAGCAGAGGTAGCGATGGTCAGGGTAACAGGGGAAGATAAAATTGGAATAAGGGACCTAGAAGGCCAAGTTTTTCTATACATTTTGATGCAGACTCACAAGAGTTCAACCAACTATTCAAAGATGGATTTTTTAATTGGATTGGATAAGGAGTGGTCCAACCTAGGATAGAAAGGCCTCCTTTCTAAGCCTCACATGTCTGTGGTATCCCAGGTCCCCCTCATGTCTCACTACAACCTGAAGTCCCTGAAAATGGCATATGGAAATAGATTGTCCACCCAACAGTCTCCCAACATCGTGGCTGGCCCAATTTTCCTCTGCCTGCTCCTCCTCCACTCGTTAACCAAATTGTTCAAGCTACCCCTACACACTCACTAGTATAGTCTTCCCACGCAAGAAAGAGGCTAAAAAAAGAAGCCCACCATGCACTTGATAAAGGAAAATTTGTTGTTTCCCCCTCCTCTCCCTCAAATGACTCTGCCAAATCCATTTCATCCCGCATGCATTTGAGAGATGATTGTTCTCATGTTATTAGTGAGATCAAGCCTAAAGGCTCCACACAGCCTAAGGAAAATTTAGAGAAATCAAAGGGAGACAACAACGACAAGGGGAAAATTGCCTCCCAGAGTGGCAAATATTGTTTTTAAGTGTTTTTGTTTATTGATTGTTGAGAACAGTTGACTTCTAAAGTTTTTGGACAACACACTATTTTTTGGATATGTTGGATATTATCTTTTTTGGATATGGTTTCAAATATCATTGATATTAATTTTCAAATCATGAGAGTGATGATCAGATCCACAAGGAGGGATGTGTTTGATTGATTAACTAGTTGTGTTTATGCTTGTTTAAGAACCTAAAGGGAGTCACAAGGGGTCCCACCTACTAGTTATTATTTATTAAAGAGCCTTATTATTATTTTATTAATTCCCACCCTAAACTAAAATTTCGTTGAGTTTTAGTTAACTTAACTAAAGAAGTAGTTTAACTACTTCAACTAATTATGATTGCTTAAAGGAAAATAGATAAGGAGGAACAAGAGGAGAATAGAAGGAGAAAGCATACTAAGGTCTTCTCTTCAATTTTATTGAGATAATTTAGTTTTCATTCATTCTTTAATTCATTGAAAGCCTAATTCTCTTTTATGATAGCAAGGTTCTATTGTAGACAACAAGATTCAAGGCTAGATTACATCATTCAGACACTTGTTTTTCAGAGGTGTTGATCTATCTTTGATAGTCTATGTAGACTTGTCTACTGGTGAATTAAATTTCATGACTAAGAAAGGATATTCTACAGATTCAAGTGGGCAACAATCTGTGGCAAGTTGATCTAGCTTTTGAAGTTCGGTGTTTTACTTTCTGTCAGAATTCTTTTTGTATGGTTTTCATTGGGGACATCTAAGTTTGACTTTGGTCCAAACTTCCTCAGGGAATTTTGTAAAGAGAACAATTATTTTAATAAATTGGAATGAAATAAGTGATTGCTTTATGTCTCATTTGTGTTTATTATTGACTTGGTATTTTTTACTTTTGTCTCTACATTTATTTCTACATTTGTTATATAAGAAAAATTACATAAATATTGAATTTTTCAGCAATCTTTTGTTTATAAGAAAATCATCCTAATCCCTTGTAACCAATACTTGTAGATTAAGAAACATTTTTTTATGGATATAAACATAGGGTGATATTCCCGTCTATATTTATTTAGCTAAGTAAGATATGAAAATTCTTGAGTAAGATCATTTCATATCGTTTCCTAAATAGTTATCACACCTCTCCTACTCAGGACAATTGAAAGGCTAAAAAAGGGAGTAGAAGGTGGGGGAATACCTATCCCTAATATCACCTCATATGTCCTTGAATATAACTCATCATAGGTATTTGTGAGAGTAGTTAGTAATCAGTGGTTTCAAACTAAAATTCCTCTTGATGCATTTGTTCAACTCCCTCCATCCATGTTCGATCTATATGAAAACCTACTATGGCTCGTGTCAAATTCCAGCCTCCATCCTAACCTCATTACTAGACTAAAGTTTGTTTCCATGTTGCGGAGAGCTCTGATTTGTGCATGCTTCATGGTGTGCACTTTGAATCAATCATTGGAATAGAAGCCTCATCACTCAATAACTAGGGGAAAATCCTGAGAACTTGAAGACTTCACATCTTCATCAAACTTCACATCCCTTATTACCACCATATTCCATTATGTGAGAATATAGATCATGTAAGCCTTTTATGTCTCACTATATCCAACAAAAATATCCTTGATAATCAAGGGCTCCAACTTTATCCTCTTCTCCTCATGCACATGAATGTAAATTGGAAAACTAAAGACACGAAGATGTGATACATCTAATTTTAAACTAGAAAATGAATCCTCAAGTGTCATGTCATTTAAGTTCCTATGAGGATGCCTATTCAAAATATACATAGTTATATTACAAGCCTTATCCAAAAAACACACGGGAAAACCCATGTCATGAAACAAGGAATTAGAAATCTCAACAATAGGCCGGTTCATCCTCTTTGCAACCCCATTCTATTATGGGTTGTAAGGAACTATCAACTCCCTCTTGATCCTTGCTTTCTTGTGCAAATAATAAAACTTCATAAAGGTATACTTGCCTCCATTATTTGAGAGACGTGATTTGATCTTCGTTACTATCTGATTTTCATCCAAGCCCCTAAACTCTATGGACTTATTAAACACCTCATCCTTAGTCTTGAAAAAATATATGCATGTCTTACGATAGAAATCATAAATAAAAGTGACATAATAATAGTTACCTTTTAAGGAAGTGTAATACATAAGTCCACACAAATATGAATGGATCAAATCAAGACCCCCTCTTGATATACAGTAACTAGGGGAAAAATCAGCCTCAATTTGCTTACCAACATAATGTCCCTTGTAGACACCTTCCTTCTCTATCTTGAAATCTAGAAATCCCTCCAACAAGTTCTTCAAGAGAGGAAGTTCTCCATGAGTGAAAACACCAAGATTCCTATGCCATAACTCACACAACTTGGTACTACCATGCACCAAAGAACCATCCTTCACTAGATCAACTTATAAAAACCTCCAACTTGAACCTCTTTTTTCACAACATGGATTTGATTTCTAAAAATGACCTTTTCAGCATCAAACTCAACAATACAATGAAGATCTAGTATATAAGGAACCAAAATAAGATTCATCTTCAAACCAATAAGAAATATAATATCACTCAACTCAAGAACATCACTCGAAGGCTTATAAAAGGAAATGGAGCCAACTCCTCCCACACGATAAGTAACATCATCACCAAGCTCCACACTCACACCGCCCTCTTGTTTCTTAAACCTACTAAAAAATGACCTATCATATGTCATATGTCTCTATCCTTCACTATCCACATACCATCCAATACAAGGCACAATATTGGAGGACAAGAAAGATACCATAGCCATATCTATCCTAAAAAATCAATATTGCGAAGAAGAAATAATCATTTCAAGGTTCCAAGTGCTTCCCTCAAGAAACTTAGGGTTTCACACCCAACAACATCAACAAGGTCAAGCACCTTTTTTAGGTACACCATAGTTGAAAGACCAACTCCCTTTTACAACTAAAGTGTTCTCAAACACAAAATATTTCCTTACATGGAGGAAATGAGTCACCCTCCTTAAATAGAGAAAAAAAAGCCACCCTCCTTAGACAAGTGAGAAAAAGTAAGGAGGGGAGAAAATGAATTTGGGGGTTCCCACTTTCCTTCAAATGAGTGGCATTGAAAAAAAGAGCCATCATCCTTCCACATACGAAAATGTTCACAGGGAACAAAGCGAGCTACCATCCTTCCTTACACAAGGGAGAGCTTGGTAAAATGACACCAACATTGTCAAAAAAGGAAAGGTCTTGGTCACCACTTAACACTTTTTAGATGACTTGGAAGCCCAAATTGAAAAACCCAATCATGCAAAAGGAAAAAGTGAGAAGAACAAATGAATTTGTTGTTTCCCACTATCCTTGACATGAGTGGCATGGAAAAAACAAGCCGCCATACTTCCACATACCAAAGAGTTGGAATGATTAAGATAAATTGCAAGGCATGAATACAAAGTCTCAAACAAAACCTAAGGTGAAGACCAAGTGGAATGACAAGGGGAAGATCAAAGAAAAAAACTAGGTAGATACATTGACAACACAAGGGAGCACATGGTAAAAAGACTAAAAATTGTCAACTAAGGAGAGGTCTTGGTCATCACTTAACCTTTTAGAGATTTATGGGAAGACCAAATTGGAAAGACCACTTGTTCACAAGGAACAAGTGATGAGACGAGTGACATGGACAAAATGAGCCACCCTCCTTACATGAGTGGGTGAAAATAAGAAGTGATGAAACAAATGAATTTGGGGTTTCCCGCTTTACTTACCAAATATGGGGTTTCTAAGACAAGCAACAAAAAATGAATACCAAACACTAATGTAACAAAAGTAAAACACCATGTGGGAAGAGAAAATGAAGACAAAGAAAAATAACAAGACAGAGGAAATAAAACCACAAGGGAGCTGTAATGAACCCCAAATTTTCCAATTTGTAAAAAAAAAAATCAGAAGGACATTAATCTTCAATTTGTTCTAGGAGACTTGTAGTTAATAGAAGTAGGTATTCATAATCATAGTTAATTCTTTAATCTCTGCAAGAATCTTAAGTTCTGGCTATTGAACGATGAGCAAACAGAGCATGAACCTTTCTACTCTAACTTAAATCTTCCTGCACATAATTCCTAGACGAATAATCCCTATATTAGAATATCCATCCCTTTAAACCCTTCATACCTAACGCTATTCTAATAATTATACATATATATTATATTCTATTAGGCCTAGGACTCATAGTCCTATACTCTTCCCTAAGCATAGGATTCTACGCTTGTACGCTAGGGAAAACTTCATTTGACTTTCAAAATAAACACATATACCATGCACAATAAGAAGGGGTTGGGAGTGTACACCCTTAGTGAAAGGTTATCAGTTGAGTAGTGGGTATTAACATTACTTTACATGGATGAATAGAATAAAGAAAACCCCTATGATCACTGGTTATTTATAAGTCTTTTGATTACCATTAACATAAAGTTTTATGTTAACAAACTTACTCATAACAAAATTTAGCCCGATCTTAACTAAGCAATATCTCAACTAGATTATAATAGTTAGGGTTGAACAAGGTCTTAACTAAAAGTTAGCAGTTAGGGTTCGGTGGTTCAATGCATCATGTCATGAATGAATTGGCCTGCACTTTATGTTAGCACAATAAGAAATGACGATTTCTATCAGCTGCGAGTTAAACCTCTGAGCAGGTCATTAATGGTTATCCTGTGAATGTGACCCCCAAGGCTATCACTAGTCCCCTCATCAAATAAGATCGCACCATATCTTCCTCATCACATGGCCAAGCCAGCCTTCGTACCATATTTCATTTACTGTGTAGTAAGGGCTCTACATGGCTTGATGAGTCTTTTGTCTTTGTGGATGTTTCGTATTAGCTCTGTGTTTTCGCAGTGAGGGAGGTCAACGACTTGGAGGGTTCCTTCCCATTGAAAGTATGCAAGTCTACCTGACTGCCCTGGTAAATCATCATACATCCTTGTTCTGATGGTTGGATGAAACCTTCGGTGTTTTTCATTATTGTGGAAGTAATACTCAGCACTGCAAGTCTGTTTACGAATTTTAGTGAAGGGTTTGTCCCCTTTATCGTTGTTCTATTCCTTAATTCCCTGGACTAATTCCAATTCTGGATAAGTGGGATTCTCGGTTGTTTATCCTCATATCTTTCTGAAAAGACTCAGCCTCCCACATTCTTGTTCCCTTTTGTTTTATGAATTTTTCATAGGCATTGTTTCGTATACATTTATGCTCTTAGGTTTCGTCGTTCCCTTACATTCTTTGCAGTTATAGTATAGGAGTTGAAGGCTCGCACTGTGTAATGCATGTTACACTGCATTTTTAAATTGGGAACCCACCCTTCTATAGGTTTCATCAGGCCCTTAGTTGGTTCTTACGATCATAATGTCCCTTTAAAGATTATCATATTTCCATTCAAAACAAATGAAATATGGGAATTCTCTATTCCGAACCAAATACCCTATCGCATACAAATATTTGAGTCAGTAATAAATTCATGGGTTTAGGTGTTTTCCTCCTGTTATTATCATTGTCTGTGGGTGGTAACCACCATTCGACGCCTAGTAACTTTGGCAAGAATGTTGACTATATTTATACTTCAATTAAACATCCTCTCTAGCACAGATAGTCGGTTCAAGTTAGATTTTGATGGCGTTATTGGCATATATATTTTAACTCAATGTTTACAGTTTAAGTGATGTATTTGGCCTCCTTACACTGCATGAACCCATGCAGTTCGGGTTTCACTATTAATATTGTTTTTTTTATTTCTTTTCCTGAAGCATTGATCCGGATTTATGTAGGAACACAATGAAATACAAAAATACACATAAACACAGAGATGCAGTGGAAATAAGACTTCATTTCATTAATAACAAATGACTGAAATATGCTTACAGACAGAATGGAAATAAACTAGCTAGGGCACTGGTAGCTTATCTCTGAGAAGAGATGTGGTGTCTACTAGCCTCTGAACTCCATTACAATGAGGATTGAAGGCCTATTATTATTGAGAAATAATGGAAAACCCTAAACATCCAAATACCTAACGCTAGGAGATGAAACGCCAAGACTATGGGCCCCGTTTGGGTAAGTTGGTATATCAACTTCTCGGGGATGTAACTTTGCCATACGATATTCGTTTGACGTGTTCCATACCTCGTTAGAAATATCTATCCGAGGACTACAAATTTTGGGTGAGAAACATCCATCTATAATTCATGTTTCTCCCCATTTTCCCAAAAAACATTGTTTAAGGCATCAAAACGGCTCTGGAAGTTCAGGACCCGAAAAACTGCTAAAAATAGTAAACTGTGTAGAAATTGAAAAACTGAAAGAAGCAATGGTGGGGGTCCAAGTGGAATAGATGGGTGGCCACCAATATCCACCTGGATCATTCCTCCCCCCTTAGGAAGCAATGGTCCCCATTGCGTTGAGTTCCTCCATGAGATGAGGAAACTTCTGCT
>ML781335.1:735937-752371 GCA_009831015.1 Picea engelmannii
TGGATCATTCCTCCCCCCTTAGGAAGCAATGGTCCCCATTGCGTTGAGTTCCTCCATGAGATGAGGAAACTTCTGCTGAACTTGGTCCCTAGTGAGCCACTTGCCTTGGTGAAGGAGTTGGCCTACTTTGACAACTTGATATAGTGGTATCCATTGTTTACATGTGTGCTTGATATATGTATCCATGATCTGATCAGTTATGTCTTGTTCCATGCATTCTGGATTTAACTCTGTTGGTGTGAGTTGTTCTGCCATGTCGGATGTGTCTAGTAGAGGTGGAAAGTAAGGCCGAAGGCGGTCCACATTGAACACTGGGTGAAAACCAAGGAATGGTGGAATGCTGAGCTCAAAGGCATTTTCCCCTACAGCCTTGGTGAGGGTGTACGACCCATATCAGAGCAGACGAAGCTTGTGGTGGGGTCCAATGAGGTGCTCCTTTTGCAAATACAACCACACTTTGTCGCCCACCTGGAAGTTGTGTGGCACCCGATGTTGATTGTGTTGTTGCTTGTACTTAGCATTGGCTCTATCCAAGATGTCATGAACCTGTTGGTGGATGTGTTGAATGTGCTCAATGAAGCTATTTGCCTTATCAGCCTCAGACTGGACATGAGCTGAATCTTCCTGAGTAGCCACAAATGGCATGGCTATGTCAATGGGACATAGTGGCTGGAATCCCAAGCCCACTTGAAAGGGGTTGTGGCTAGTTGAGCTATGGAGAGCCTAGTTGTAGCTGTGTTGTACATAGGGGAGGCTCTCATCCCATGTGTGTGGATGCTTTGAATTGTACATGTGCAGAATGTGTACGATAATCTAGTTGATGACCTCTGTCTGGCCATCAGTTTGCGGATGGAAAGCTGTGGACTTGGTGAGCTTGGTGTATAACATCGACCAGAGGTTGGACCAAAATGTACTGAGGAACCTACTATCCCAATCTAAGATGATAGACTATGGGATCCCAAAGTGTACCCACACTCGTTCAAAGAAGAGTTTAGAAGTGGCTTCTGTTGTGATATTCTTCTTGCAGGCCATCATAATGGACATATTCGAGAATCGGTTGACGACCACAAAAACACAGTCATTGCCATGCTTAGAAGAAGGAAGGCTCGACATGTAATCCATAGAGATGGATTCCCAAGGTCGAATGGGGGTAGGAAGCGGAGTATAGAGGCCTTGCTTCTTGATGGTTGGTTTGTCAATAGTGCAAACAGTGCAAGACTTGATGTACTTCTCGACATCTTGTCAAAGGTTCGACCAATAGAAATACTTTTGCAGTACTGCCATGGTTTTCTTGACCCCAAAATGCCCAGTGACTTGACTGTAGTGTGCCTCCCAAATCATCTTGGCACACTTTCTTAAAGGAACACAAAGGTGTCCCAGGTGACAAAGCAGGGCATCTTGGAGGTGAAAATTGGGAACTTGCTTACCCTCCAAGAGTGTATTGTATGTGTGGCCAAATTCTGGATCACTTGTGTAGAGAAGAGGCCAATCGAAAGTCTCGTTCCCCCACAAGAGTTGAGCACAGTGGTTAGCACCATGATGGGTGTTCGACTGAGGCAGTCTACAAGATTATTGTTGCTGCCTTTTTTTTACTTAATGTTCAAATGAAACTGTTGCAGGTATGTGGACCACTTCTGATGGCGATTGTTCTGCAACTTCCCTTGTGTCTGTATGAAATGTGGGGGTCAGTGGTCTGTGTGGATGACCGTTTCCTTTCCCAAAATGTAATGCTTCCATTGTCGACAAGCCTGCACAATGGAATACATTTCTTTGTCATAAGTGGGATACTTCCATACTGTGTTAGAAAGTGTCTCATTGTGATATGCCACTGGATGCCCATGTTGAGTAAGGACTGCCCCAATAGCATAGTCAAAGGCATCTGTCTCGATCTCAAATGGTTGTTGCAAGTATGGTAATGTGAGCACTGGTGCAGAGAAGAGGCGATGCTTCAACTCCCCAAATGCTTTCTGTTGAGATTCAGACCAAAAGAATTTTTCTTTAGCTCCTATATTGGTGACTTGACTCAAGGGCCAAGTGATATGAGAGAATCCCAACACAAACCTGCAGTAGAAATTGGCAAGACCTAAAAAGCTGCAGAGCTCTGTTAGGGTGGTTGGGGCTGGAAAATATTGAATGACTTGGATCTTTGTTGGATCCACATGCACCCCCCGCTCATCAATAATGTATCCCAGATATTGAACCTAGGTTATGCCAAAAGTGAATTTCTCCAAATTGTCACACAACTTGTGTTGCCGCAATGTTTGGAGGACCTGTCGGATGTGGTGGAGGTTCTCTTCCCAAGTCTGGCTAAAGATCAGAATGTCATCCAAGTACAACACTACAAATGAGTTGGTGAATGGCTGTAGGATGTTGTCCATTAGCCTCATGAAGGTTGCAGGGGCATTCGTCAACCCGAAAGGCATGACCAACCATTCAAAAAGGCCCTCCTTGGATTTGAATGCAGTCTTCCACACATCAGAGGGTTTGATTGGTACCTGGTGATACCCAGACTTCAAGTCAATCTTGCTGAAATATTTTTCCCCCTTGAGTTGGTCCAGAAGGTCATCAATCTGTGGGATCGGGTACCTATTCTAGACAGTGATCTTGTTCAGTGCCCGTTAGTCAATGCAGAGTCTCCAAGTCCCATCCTTCTTCTACACCAACATGATCGGGCTCCCATAGGGCGATGAACTCAGTCAGATGTGACCTTTCTGCAACAACTCCTAAATCTACCTCTTGATTTTGTCATTCTCCAAGACAGAGCGCCGATAGATGGGTCCATTGGGCAATGGCACACCTGGGGTCAGATCGATGGGGTGCTTGACCTGGCAGTGTAGAGGCACCCCTGCAGGGGAGGTGAAGATGTCCTTGTACTCCTCCACGACCTTATCCATCTATTGTTTTTGTGTAGCAGGGCCCTGTCTAGAGGTCATGGCCACAGTCTTCCTCTTTCCCTAAGGGTGGATCATTAGGAAAACAAATTTCCTGGTTTTGGAAATGAGCTTACTGCATTGTTTTGCAACAACCAAAGAGATGGTGGTAGGCAGTGCTATCTCCGGTATCCTGTACAACTTATTGCCCAAAGTGATAATAATAGCACGAGGCCTAGACTCATACAGAACATGTCGCTTCCACAAGTACGGTTGGCCTAATAATACATCAAAAACATCAAGAGGAGCAATGTCACATAATACCTCATCTGTGAAGGGCTTGATGTTGTAGGGAAGGTGACATTGTTGACTGACGTGGAGGTCCCGTCCTTGGTGCAACCACCCGATGGTGTATGGTTTTGGGTGTGCTGTGGTCGGCAAGCCCAACTGCTTCATGACCTCTACTGAGATGAGGTTCTTCTGGCTCCCACTGTTGACAATGAACTGCAACGGGGAACCCTTTACCCACATCTTGGAATGGAAGAGATGCTCCGCCTCCTCTGGATCTTCTGGTTCCTCCTTTTGGATCTTCATGGTGGCAACGGTGGCGTTGGGCTCTGCATCGATAATATGCTTCCCCCTATCATTTCCCTTGTCAGGTTTTGATTCAGAGTCAAAGCATGCATCTGATTCAGAAGCCTTCAACTCAACTACCAATGACTGCTTGGCCTGACACTCACTTGTGTTGTGAGTGGAGCTCTTATGGAACTCACACCACTTCCCCATGTCCTTTTTTGGCTTCGTGGTGTTGTTTTTTTCTTGTGGATTTGGCGGGTTGTATTAGGCTACCCTGCCTTGGATTGGTCCTTTGTTCTATGGTTTGGGGGTACCTTTCCCTTGGTCTGATTTGCAGACCCAAAGTCTCGCTTCTTCTGTTTGAACTTCTGCTCAATCTTGGCAGCATATCGGTATGCTACAGCAAGCGAGGAGATGTCAAGGAACTCCATTTCCTCCTGAATTTATCTGTGAAGACAACTGTGATACTTTAATACCAAATGTTTCTCTGAATCTTTGACACCCAACTTTATGCGTAGGGTATGAACAGATTCGTCATCTCATGCACATATTGGTCCCTTTGCTGCCACAGCGTAGTCCATTGTGTGTATTTGTCCTCATAGCTCCCCACGGGATAATATTGTTCCTTGATGGAATTTCAGAAAGAATTCCAAGTGGGTGTGGCCGAGAACAGAGAGGGTTCTCCCTCGCCCTCTTGCTTCGAGTAGGTTTCCCACCAGTCCTTGACATGGGGGGCGACTTTGAGGAGTGCGAAAATAATCTTTTCTCGGTCGAAAAAGTCATGAACCGAGAAATATCCTTCTAATATATTCAACCATCTATCTATATCATCTGCATCTATTTGGCCCTCAAATATGGGAATGTCAAAGTTTACTTGTACCTTAAAAGGAGTGGCACCTCCAGAGTGGCTGTTGGATGTTGTTGCGCCACCAGTGGGAATCCGTTGAAGAATCTGGGAAAATTTGTCCATCATCACGTTCCTTTGTTTCTCGAGGGCCTCCTTGAGCAACATTTTGATAGGATCTCCTGCTCCCTCATCTTTCTTTTCTTCCCCCATGGGCAGTCATCGAGGTTTGCAAGGCTGATCTTGCAAAGGTTCAACCAGATCGAGCCCCAACTCCTTATACCCCGACCTCGTTGGGGACATGCAAAGAAGGATCGAGAATGAGCAGACCGCTCTGATACCACTAATATGGATTTATGTAGCAACACAATGAAATACAAAAATACACATAAACACAGAGATGTAGTGGAAATAAGACTTTATTTCATTAATAACAAATGACTGAAATATGCTTACAGACAAAATGGAAATAAACTAGCTAGGGCATTGGTAGCTTATATCTGAGAAGAGGTGTGGTGACTACTGGCCTCTAAACTCTGTTACAATGAGGCTCAAAGGCCTATTATTATTGAGAAACAATGGAAAACCTTAAACATCCAAGGACCTAACCCTAGGAGATGAAACGCCAAGACTATGGGCCCCATTTGGGTAAGTTGGTATATCAACTTCCCAGGGACATAACTTTGGCATACAATCTCCATTTGACGCGTTCCATACCTCGTTAGAAACATCTATCCGAGGACTACAACTTTTGGGTGAGCAAAATTCTACAAATTTTTTTTATCCCCGTTTTCTCAAAAAACATCGTTTAAGGCCTCAAAACGGCTCTAGAAGTTCAGGACCCAAAAAACTGTTAAAAATAGTAAACTGTGTAGAAATTGAAAAACTGAAAGAAGCAATGGTGGGGGTCCAAGTGGAATGGGTGGGCCGCCACCAATATCCACTTGGATCAAGTGTTTGAATTAATCAATTTGGTAATCAATACTAATGATGGGACCCTATTGTTGCGAGGGTACCCATAAGGAAGTCCTTGGACCATCTCCCCCTTCGGCCTGGGACGTTTTCTCAACCAAAACGCGATAGGGAAAAGACATCAGGTTCTCTCTGTCGCAAGTTAAGTGAAAATCTATATAAGCCCTAAGTCTCATTAATAGTTTTATTAAAAGTTACACTTGTCTTACTTCTGTTGAATAATATTAATAGTGGTTTGTAATTTCTTGCAGGAATTTCGACCATGCAAAATTTTTGGATTCAAGCCCCAGCCATATGCACAAAAGGTATTCGGGTTTCATTTCGCCACTCTCAAGGAGTGCCCTAGGCTTCTAAGGATTGATAAGATTCTAAATTTAGAATGCTATCATTGTGGGTGGAATTTGTTTATTTATAATGATAGTCGATTCTTTAACTTTGTATCTTTACTTTTAACAGAAGGGCGTAAGGATCAAACCTTATTATTGTATAACTAAATGAATGGTATATAATGATCATCGTTGTATCATTATTCAAAATATAAAGTCGGTTTAGATGGGAATACAAATATAACCCTTTTGAATAATAGACCTGTTCTATAAGTATTTCTGGAATGAATAGTAATGTGAACAATAATTCTGTCTTGATTGTTTCCGGGTTTATTTTGGATCTTATAGAGAAATTCGATTGAATTCTGTAATTAATCCTATAGATTTATCTTTCAATTTTTACTAGAATATATCTATGCGTATTGAATTAAATAGTTCTAGGGTGTATACTCTTCAGTTCATTTTGTTTACCACTGTATCGTTTTATTCCATAATTTTATAAGAGACAGTCTGAGCCATTTGTTTTCATTTCAGAACTTCATTTGTGACTACTTGAAACTATTTTATTCACTTTAGAGTTTCATTTTGTGACTATCGGAACTATTTATTTCACTTCATAGTTTCATTTTTGTGACTGTCTGAACTATTTGTTTCACTTCAGAAATTTTTTTGGTGATTGTTTGAACTATTCATTTTCATTGACATTACTGGCAACTGATGGGATTTATACAATAGATAATTAAGAAGAATCTAAGTTTGGTAGTGTAGCCAACTATGCATATATAATTACAGATACATCTTTGTAAAATTGTACCCATAGTGCTTCCTATTTATTCTATGATAATATGTGTGTGTGTGTGTGTGCTTAAATCTAAATTCTCAAGTTTATTCCCAAAATTCTCTTACTAGTGAGATACAGTAAGACTATGAGCATTATACTATCTTTACTTCATTCCAACAGTAATAAATCACTAGACAATTCGTTGAGAATTAAATAAGATGCGTTACAACGATATATCTATACATATCAATACTGTTTAAATTCCAAATTTACTTTCAAGTTCCTTCGGTGTTTTTATAGTCTAAAGTCTATTTACAAAAATTGGATATGTATTATGTATTCGTAGGAATTCCCTGCATAGGGTTGGAATGATATTCCATTTATCAAAGACATATCTTCTAATATTTCCATAATTAAATTCTATACCCAACCAATATGCATAGAGATTTTTTGTTCAACGCCCACAGTTAACCTGTAAGGGTTTATCCTAGAGTTCAATCTATTTCAACAGACTTTTTACAAAATAGAACAAATCATTCATATTTAAACAGATGCATTCTATCAATCAATAATTCAAACAACATTTGACCATGAGAAGGAGTAGATAGACATATCTAAACAATTTGTCGAACAACAAATGGAACAACCAAGTTCCTCCCAACCTTAGAGCATGGCAGCCAAATCACTTGTCTTGTTCACCCCCTAGCCTGACCATGAATCCATGAGGGTGAAATCAAAACTCCTCCTTAGCAATAGTCCTTCAGTTTCAACAGTTTCTCCTTGACTCACACTCAGTAATTAGTGTTCATAACAGCAACAGATAATTCATCCCCCCCCCCCCAACCTACTAGGCATCGTCCTGCCTCCTCCCATATGCTATATATCCAAAGAAATTGTTCCTAGGTATTTTTCCCCTTGGGAATTTTTGTAGCTTTCCAAATCCCTGATTTTCAGGGGTTGCCAATGGCCAAATTCTTGATTTACCACTTGTCACATTCAGCCCTGAGGTAGTTCCAACATGTTCCCCTCTCATGGAGTCATGGTTAGGTGATTTTAACCTGGTTGTTCCATTTGTCCATTAGCAATAAATATAAAATATTTTGTTTCATACAAGTGTCATAGTCAAATAGTTAGTTGGGTCAAATCGGATATCTTCCCAATAGTCATAATCATCAATTACAATTAACTAAATTCAAAATTCAGAATTGGCATAAATGGAAATAATTTTCCAATTTCGAATTTACTAAAAACGGAAATAATTTCCTAAGCAAATTTCAGATTTGAAAATAATTTATTTTTTGGGGGATGTTACATCCTTTCCCCCTACAATAAAACATTGTCCTCAGTGTTTGTTCCTTTCTTGGAACATGGTTGGATGAGATTTCTACAAATCTCCTTCCAAATCCCAAGTGGCCTCCTTAGGGATAAAGTGCTTCCATTACACTTTTACCTGGGCGACGACTCTATTCCGAAGTGTTATTTCTCTCCTGTCCAAAATGCGCAGAGGTTCCACTTGGAACTCACCTTCTAGTTCCACCTGCACCAAATTCCATTCGATCATATGAGTAGGGTCATGAACATAATTCGTTAACAAAGAAACATGAGATACATTATGGATTTTTAGATTGGTAGGAAGTGCAAGTTGGCATGCTATAGGTCCAATTTGAGATAAGATCTCGAAAGGGCCACAAAACCTGGGTGCCAACTTGGCAAAATTCCCTAGCTTTAGTGAACTTCTTCGGGCTTTGAATTTAAATAGACGTGGTCTCCCACTTGAAATTCCAGGTGTCTTATTTTGAGGTCCATGTAACTTTTTTGTCTTTCTTGAGCTTCCTTTAAGTTCTGCCATACTTTTCTTACCGTTCCCTCCATTTCCTAGAGCATATCTAGTCCCATCATGAGTCTATCCAATGGGTTATCCCAGCTAATTGGCATTGTACACTTTATGCTGTACAGTTCTTCGAAAGGGCTCATCTTAGCCGAAGTTTGGTACCCATTGTTGTATGCAAATTCCACCAAGTGTAGGTAGTCTTCCCACTTGCTTGGTTTTGTTATTACATACATGCATAGAATATCTTCTATGATTTGGTTCGTTCGTTTAGTCTATACATCCGTTTGTGGATGATAACTTGTGCTGAAATTCAAGTTAGTATTTAACCCTGCAAACAATTCTTTCCAAAAAGCAGATGTAAATTTCACGTCTCTATCTGAAATCACCATTTTAGAAATACCATGCAGTCTAAAAATTTCTTTCATGAATATTTCAGTAATGTTAATGGCTTTAAAAGTAGACTTTACATGAATAAAGTGTGCAGACTTATTAAGTTTATTGATTACCACCATAATTGAATCATTTGTTTTTTTAGTTCTAGGCAAACCTGTAATAAAGTCCAGTGATATATTCTCCCATTTCCATTCTGGCACAAGTAAGGGATGTAATAAGCCAGTTGGATGTTGGTGTTCATCTTTTATCTATTGACAATATTGACACTTAGCTAAGTATTTTGTTGTTTCTCCCTTCATATTAGGCTAGTAAAATAATTTCCTTAATGTTGTTACCATCTTCTGGTATCCTGGGTGACCAGAATATGGTTTCTTGTGTACTTCATCCAAAGTTGTTAACTTTAATTCCGCCCAATCTGGTATGTATATTCTGTTTTTAAATCATAGTATACCTTCTCTATCCAAACTCAGATCTGTTTTGTCTGAATTTTCTGCATTACCTCGTAATTTTGCCATCGTTCTAGTGTAATTTTTGTCATTATCACCTATAGTCTTTATCCTCTATTCAAGATCACTTTTTGCCCTGCTAATGTTTATTTCAAACAACTCATAAACTCTTCTGTTTAAGGTATCAACCACTTTGTTTTACTTACCCTTGATATGTCTTACCTCAAAGTCAAATTCGCTCAAGAAGGCTAGCCATCTTGCTTGCCTTGCATTAAGGTCTGGTTGACTAAACAAAAATTTCACACCACTGTTATCTGTCAATAACATAAATTTTCTGCCCATTATGTAGTGCAGACACATATTTAAGGCGTGTATTACAACTGCCAACTCTAAGTCATGAGTGACGTAGTTTCATTTGTGTTCTTTTAGTTTTTGGGACTCATAACAAATAGCGTGCCCTTCTTGAGTTAGGACATGACCTAGTCCTTCTTTACTCGCATCTACAAAGACAGTGAATTCTTTGTCCAAATTTGCTACCTTTAAAATGGGTGTGGTCGTTAACAATTCCTTTAACTTATTAAAACTATATTGAAATTTTTGTGCCCAGTTAAACTTGGTTTCCTTCTTTTGTAACGATGTGATAGGGTATGCAATTTTGGAAAATCCCTCTATAAATCTACGGTAATATCTGGTGATCCCCATGAATGACCAAATGTTTGCTACATCCTTAGGAATCAACCATTCCATGATGGCTCTTATTTTCTCAAGGTTGACTGCAATGCCTTCTGCAGATATTACATGTCCTAGGTACTATATTTTCTTCTAATAAAAGTCACACTTATCAAATTTAGCATACAATTTGTGCTTCCTTAAAGTTTGCAGAACTATCCTTAAGTGCTCTTCATGTTCTTATTCTATTTTAGAATATACTAGAATATCGTCAATAAATACCAACACAAACTTGTCAAAGTACTGACTGAAAATACTGTTCATTAAACACATAAACATGGTTGGCACGTTAGTGAGTCCAAAAGGTATAACAACAAATTTGTAATGTCCATATCTCATTCAGAATTTTGTTTTACTTATATCCTCATATTTTATCCTAACCTGGTGATAACCAGATCGTAAATCCAATTTCGAGAAGATCTTTTCCCCAACTACTTGATCAAATAGATCATTTATCCTAGGTAAGGGGTACTTGTTCTTAATAGTCATTTTGTTTAATTGTCTGTAATCGATGCATAATATCAGAGTTCTGTCTTTATTTTTAACAAAGAGGACGGGTGACCCCCATGGTGAAACACTCAGTCTGATATATTATTTGTCCAATAATTCCTGCAGTTGAATTTTTAGGTTTGTTAATTCCGACAGACTCATTTGGTAAGGTGATTTAGATATAGGGGCTGAACCAGGTAGTAGGTCGATAGAGAATTCTATCTCGCTCCTTGGGGTTAATTCATGTATCTCATCAACAAACACATCTTTGAATTCATGCAAAACAACAAAATCCTCCAAGATGGGTTTATTTTCTTTTTCTAATAGGTTTGTTACTTGGATGGCATAAACCCAACAACCCTTTCTCATGAATTTATTGAATTACATTGTTGAAATCTGTCTAACTGAGATTGTTTTCTATATACCTTGAATTGTCCTAGCAGTGTCATTTTCATCTTTATACTTGAGTGATTTTTCATAAAAATCTAACACTGCTTTATTCCTTTATAACAAATCCATTTCAATAATTATGTCATAAGACCCTAACGGTAGAATGTTTAGATTTGTCTTTATGTTTTGACCACCTAAACTAAACTCATAATCAGGAATAAAATCAACCACTTTTTTTTTTGTTCATGTTGCTAGTTGTACCAGCCAATATTTTGCATGTCTTGTTTTCTTAAGTTTATTTGAATCCACTATACTAGGAGTGATGTAAGTCAACGTATCTCCAGGATCATTTAAAAATAAATACGAGTGTCATTAATTTTACCATCAATTTCCACCATAGAGGACCAGTGGTCAGCTTGTCGGCCATCCACGACTGCATTTATCCGATGTAAGCTTCTACCCACATCTCCCACTGTAGAGGCTTCATGTAGGTTGTGAACCGTAGTTCTGGTTGCTGAAGTCAAAAGTGGACAATCCCTCCTTAAGTGAGGTTCTCCACATTCCCAACATTTCACGGGGGTTGTCCCCAAACTTCTTTGTTCCTAGATTTACTAGTTTACTACCTCCTTGGGTGTTTTGATTGTTGGAGTGAAAATATTTTCTGGGAAAACTCTTTGTTGCATTCCGAAACAGGGTTTGTTGATATCCATTCTTCCACTGGTTCATTCGGTCTTGTTTCTTTTCTTTCCAAGCCTTGGGAAATTATGATCATTATTTGTATTGGTCGTAACACATTCGGGCTTTCGTGAAAAGTTTTCTCAAGGACTTAGGATTATTAACTTCGATTCTGTCCTTATAGGATTGTGGTAAACATCTTAGGAACCACTAGATTTTCACTTTGTCCTCCCAGATATAAGGAACGGACCTTAGTAATTCCAGGAATTTGTTTATAAGATCTTCCATAGTCATTTGACCAAGTCGCAACTCATAAAATTCTTTGGTTTTTCTTTCATTGTAACTTTCAGATAGGTACTGTTTCTTAAGGTATTTCTTAAAATCTAACCATTCCATCTGTTTTTCTTTTAGACCCTTGGCCAACTTCAGGTCTTGCCACCATATGATGGCTTTCCCTTTCAGATTATAGATGGCCATTCTAACCTTCATATTACTAGAATAGTTGTATATCTGAAAATACTTCTTGATGTCTAATAACCATGCTTCAACTTCCTCCCATATTCTGGATTCCCCGTCAAAGGTAGATGGTTTGATTTTCTTAAAATATTCCTCAAGGTGATCTACCTGTTTCCTCTTTCTTCATGTTTTTGTTTTATCTTCAGCGAAAGGTTTACCTTCAGATGAGTTGTCCCATTTTTCTTCTTCAGGACCATAATTATTGGAGGTCCTTTTACTGACCTCTTCTTCCTGGTTATCATCCTTTGGGCTTTTCTTTGTCACTATACTTTGTAACATGGATTCATTATTTCCTGTTGTTCCTGTTATGCCTTTTTCAGTTTGTCATTGTCTACTTTGAAAACTTAGAGCTCAACAACGAGACCTCTAATAGTTTCCAGAACTTCGGTAGGTGAACTTCCATCATTGTTATACCTCTGATCTCTAGGAGGCCTTTTTTCAGGATTCTCCTCGAGTCTGATTTCTGCTTCATCTTGGGATGCCATGATTACAAAAAAATCAAGTGTTTTCTGTTTGTAACGGTAATTGTTTTGTTATTTTTACATAAACAGGAAAATATATGCTAAGTAAATATTTTGGCCCTGCTTAAGGTCCAAGTGCTATAACCTTTGCTCTGATACCATATGTAGTGAACCCCAAATTTTTCAATTAAAAAAAAAAATTGGAGGGACATTAATATTCAATTTATTCTAGGAGACTTTTAGCTAATAGAAGTAGGTATTCATCATCATAGCTAATTGTTTAATCTCCACGAGATTCTTAATTTCCGACTATTGAATGATGAACAAACACATCCCGAACCTTTCTACTCTAACTTAACTCTTCCTGCACATAATTCCTAGATGAATAATCCCTATATTAGAATATCCATCCCTTTAAACCCTTCATAACTAATGTTATTCTAATACTTATACATATATATTATATTCTATTAGGCCTAGGAATCATATTCCTATACTTTTCTGTAAGCATAGGCTTCTATGCTTGTACGCTAGGGCAAACGTCTTTTGACTTTCTAAATAAACGCATATACCATACACAATAAGAAGGGGTCGGGAGTGTACACCCTTAGTGAAAGGTTATCGGCCGAGAAGTGGGTATTAACGTTACTTTACATGGAGGAATAGACTAGGGCGAACCCCTGTGATCACTGGTTATTTATAAGTCTTTCAATTACCATTAACATAATTTTTTTTGTTAACAAACTTACTCATAAAAAAATTTAGCCCGACCTTAACTGAGCGATATCTCAACTAGATTATAATAGTTAGGGTTGAACAAGGTCTTAACTAAACATTAGTAGTTAGGGTTCGGTGGTTATATTCGTTGTTTCATGAATGAAATGTCATGCACTTTACGTTAACACAATAAGGAATGACAATTTCTGTCAGCTACGAGTTAAAACTCTGAGCAAGTCATTAATGGTGATCCTGTGAATGCGACCCCCGAGGCTATCACTAGTACCCTCGTCAAATAAGATCGTTCCATATCTGACTCATAACATGGCCAAGCCAACCTTCGTACCATCGTTCATTTACTATGTAGTAAGGGATCTACAGGGCTTGATGAGCCTTTCATCTTTGTGGATGTTTCAAATTAGCTCTGTGTTTTCACAGTGAGGGAGGTCAGTGACTTGGAGGGTTCCTTCCCAGTGAAAGTATGCAAGTCTACCTAAATGGCCTAGTAATTCATCATACATCCTTGTTCTAATGGTTGTATGAAACCTTCAGGGTTTTTCGTTATTGCAGAAGTAATACTTGGTACTGCAATTCTATTTATGAATTTTAGTGAAGGGTTTGTCCTCGTTATCGTTGTTCTATTCCTTAATTCCCTGGACTAATTTAGTTTTTGGATAAGTGGGCTTCTCAGTTGTTTATCCTCGGATCTTCCTGAAAAGACTTGGCCTCTCGCCTTCTTGTTTGCGATTTTTTTTATGAATTTTTCACAGGCATTGTTTCGTATACATTTCTGCTCTTAGGTTTCATTGTTCCCTTACATTCTTTATGGTTCTAGTCTAGGAGTTGAAGGCCCGCATTGTGTAATGCATGTTACACTACGTTTTTAAATTGGGAACCCACCCTTCTGTAAGTTTCATCAGGCCCTTAGCTGGTTCTTATGACCGTAATGTCTCCTTAAATATTATTGTATTTCCATTCAGCACAAATGAAATACGGGAATTCTGTATTTTGAACCGAATACCCTACTGCATACAAATATTTCAGTCAGTAATAAATTATTGGGTTTAGGTGTTTTTCTACTGTTATTATCGTTGTCTGTGGGTGGTAACCACCATTCGATGCCTGGTAACTTTGGCAAGAATGTTGACTCTATATTTATACTTCAATTAAACATCCTCTCTAGCACAGATAGTCGGTTCAAGTTAGATTTTGAATGCATTATTGGCATATACCTTTTAACTCAATGTTTACAGTTTGAGTAATGTATTCGGCCTCCTCACAATGCACGAACCCATGCAGTTTGGGTTTCACTGTTAACATTGTTTGTTTATTTCTTTTCCTGAAGTGTTTGGCTTAATTGATTTGGTAATCAATTCTAATGATACGACCCTTTTGTTGCAAGGGTACCCATCAGGAAGTCCTTGTACCACCTCCCCTTTCGGTCTGGGACGTTTTCTCAACCAAAACACGATAGGGAAAATACATCAGGTTCTCTCAGTCACAAGTTAAGTGAAACTCTGTATAAACCCTACCTGTCATTAATCGTTTTATTAAAATTTACACTTGTCTTACTTCTGTTGAATAATATTAATAGTGGTTTGTAATTTCTTACAGGAATTTCGACCATGCAAAAATTTTGGATGCAAGCCCCTGCCATATGCACAAAAGGTATTTGGGTTTCATTTCACCACTCTCAAGGAGTGCCCTAGGCTTCTAAGGATTGATAAGATTATAACTTTAGAATTCTATCATCGTGGGTGGAATTTGTTCATTTATAATGATATCCGATTCTTTAACTTTGTATCTTTACTTTTAACGGAAGGGAATAAGGATCAAACCTTATTATTGTATAACTAAATGAGTGGTATATACTGAACATGGTTGTATCATTATTCAAAATATAAAGTCGTCTTAGATGGGAATACAAACATACCTCTTTTGAATAATAGACATGTTCTATAAGTATTTCTGGAATGAATAGCAATGTGAACAGTAATTCTATCTTGATTCTTTCCGGGTTTATTTTGGATCTTATAGAGAAATTCGATTGAATTCCGTATTTAGTCCTGTAGATTTATCTTTCGATTTTTACTGTAGTAGATCTATGCGTATTGAATTAAATAGTTCTAGGGTATATACTCTTCAGTTCATTTTTTTTACCATTGTATCGTTTTATTCTAGAAATTCATAAGTGACAGTCTGAACCATTCGTTTTCATTTCAGAACTTTGTTTGTGACTACTTGAAACTATTTGTTTCACTTTAGAGTTTCATTTTGTGACTGTCTGAACTATTTATTTCACTTCATAGTTTCATTTTTGTGATTGTTTGATCTATTTGTTTCACTTCAGAACTTCGTTTGGTGACTGTTTGAACTATTCGTTTTCATTGACATTACTGGCAACTGATGGGATTTATACAATAGATAATTAAGAAGAATCTGAGGTTGTTAGTGTAGCCAACTCTCCATATATAATTATAGATACATCTCTATAAAATTGTACCCATAGTGCTTCCTATTGTATCTAGTGCATTTCAGTCTAGGATGACATCAATCTAGTCTAATCGTCATAGCCCTTCAAATTCTACTTGTGTATTTAGTCTATGATAATATGTGTGTGTGTGTGTGTGTGTGTGTGTGTGTGTGTGTGTGTGTGTGTGTGTGCTTAAATCTAAATTCTCAAGTTTATTCCTAGAATTCTCTTACTAGTGAGATACAGTAAGACTGTGAGCATTATACTATCTTTACTTGATTCCAATAGTAATAAATCACTAGACAATTCATTGAAAATTAAAGAAGATGACTTACAACAATATATCTATACATATTGATATTGTTTAAATTCCATATTTACTTTCAAGTTCCTTCGACATTTTTATAGTCTAAAGTCTATTTACAAAAACTGGATATGTATTACGTATTGGTAGGAATTCCCTACATAGGGTTGGAATGATATTCCATTTATCAAAGAAATATCTTCTAATATTTCCATAATTAAATTCTATACCCAGCCAAGCTGCATAGAGATTTTTTGTTCAATTCCCACAATTAACCTGTAAGGGTTTATCCTACAGTTCAATCTATTTCAACATACTTTTTACAAAATAGAACAAATCATTCAGATTTAAACATATGTATTATATCACTCAATAATTCAAACAACATTTGACCATGAGGAGTAGATAGACATATCTGAACAATTTGTCGAACAACAAATGGAATAGCCAAGTTCCTCCCAACCTTATAACAAGGTAGCCAAATCACTTGTTCTATTCACCCCCTAGCCTGACCATGAATCCATGATGGCGAACTTAGAACTCCTCCTCAACAATATTCCTTCAGTTTCAGTTGCTTCTCCTTGCCTCACACTCAGTAATTAGTGTTCATAACAACAAGAGATAATTCCTCCCCCCCCCCC
>ML781335.1:752383-767128 GCA_009831015.1 Picea engelmannii
GCCTACTAGACAATGTCATGCCTCCTCCCATATGCTATATATCCAAAATAATTGTGCCTAGATCTTTTTCCTCTTGGGATTTTTCGCAGCTTTCCAAATCCCTAATTTTCAAGGTCTGCCAATGGCCAAATTCTTGATTTTTCACTTGTCACATTCAACCTTGAGGTAGTTGCAACATGTTCCCCTCTCATGGAGTCATGGTCAGCTGATTTTAACCTGGTTGTTCCATTTGTCCATCATCAATAAATATAAAATATTTTGTCTCATACAAGTGTCATAGTCAAGTAGTTAGTTGGGTCAAATTAGATCTTTACCCAATAGTCATAATCATCAATTACAATTAACTAAATTCGAAATTCAGAATTGCCATAAATGGCAATAATTTTCTAATTTTGAATTTACTAAAAACGGAAATAATTTCCTAAGAAAATTTCAGATTTGAAAACAATTTATTTTTTGGGGGATGTTACAGGAGCACTTGGTAAAAATGAAACAAAATTATCAAATGAGGAGAGTTCATGGTCACCACTTAACTTTTTGACATGACTTGCAAGCACAAAATGACAATCCCACCCATGAAAAAGGAAGAAGTGAGTAGACCAAACAAATTTGGGGTTTTTCACTTTATTGAGATGAGTCACATGGAATAAATGAGCTCTCATCCTTAAACTTATGAAAATGATGGGGTTCCCAATAAAATACACAAGAAAAGAATACCAAACACTAAACAAAACACAAGGAAAACAACATGTTGAATGATAAGGGGTAGATGAAGTTGAAAAATATGGTGAATGAGACAAAACCACAAGGGAGTTCTTGGTAAAGAGATAAAAAAAAATTCAAATGAGGAGAGGTTTTGGTGACCGCTTAAATTTTTCAAGATGACTTGCAAGCCCAAATTGTCAATCCCACCCATGCATAAGGAAGAAGTGAGAAGACCAAATGAATTTTGATTTACCCACTTCCTTGAGATGAGTAGCATGGAATAAACAAGCTTCCATCCACACACCTACCAAAAAGATGAGGTCTCCAAGACAAGCCACCAAGAAAGAATACAAAATACTAAAATAAACATAAGGCAAACACCATGTGAAAAGAGAAGAGGAAGACGAAGGTGAGCAACAAGGAGAATGCAACAAAACTACAAGGGAGTTCTTGGTAAAAAGACAAAAAAAATCAAATAATGAGAGGTCTTGGTCAACACTTAACTATTTTGAGATGTCTTGCAAGCCTATGCATGCACAATAAACATGTAAGGAGACCAAACTAGTTTGGGTATTTACACTTCCTTGGGATGAGTAGCACAAAATAAATGAGTCACAATCCTTATACCTATCAAGATAGGGTTTCCAAGACAAGCCACAAGGAAAGAATACCAAACACTAAATGAAACACAAGGAAAACACCATATAGAATGAGAAGAGGGAGAAAAAGGATAAAACAAGGTGGAGGAAACTAAACCACAAGGGAGTGCTTGGTAAAAGTACAATAGTTTTTTCAAATATGGAAAGGTCTCAATCACCACTTAACTTTTTTGAGACGAATATTCTCGGTTGTAACTTTAGATTATTCCTGACTGGTTAGGAACAGTGCCAACACATCTTGAAAACCTACTTTAGGACACACGCTACCTCTTGGACTAGAGGGAGCTCCCACATCATATTTAAGACAAGTGAATGTTCACTTTCACTAAGCAGCAACTGAGATCATTAAGCTCATGAATGCTAGATTTGAATGATAAGCAACATAAGATAAGGTAGACAAAGTTTAATGATTAAATGGTAGTTGACTGGAATAGAGGCTGCAAATTTATGTGATGAGAATCCTAATCCATTGGGCATGGACTCTCATCCAATCGAGCACAAAAGTTGGTAATGATAGGTGCTAGAAATGAGAAGGACATAAGTTCTCAAGCTTAGTAGTGAGTGAGGAAGTCACAACTAATATAAAATGAAGAAGAATAGTTTGTTGGGCATAAAATAATGAATCCAACAAAATGAATGAGTGCAAAAGAGTTGGTCATAGAGAATGAATTCAACAATAAAACACTTGCAAAGTAACCTGCAAATAATTTGTCATTAACAATAGTGATGGTTGTACAAAATTAATGTTTTTTGAAATTAACATATAATTTACCTCCGGGTTAATACCTCATGGTCATGGAAGCTAAAAATGGTCTCATTGATCAATATAATCGTCTTTCTATCTCCCCCATGTGGGACAGAGTCTTTACAAGCATACTTTCATGTATGCCAACTCATGGATATGGTTGACCACTGGGATCGAGACTCTGATAGTTTGCTTAGGAAAGCAACAGATAGAGAATTCGATACATTAGTGGAGTTAGTTGCATAGTATACTCATCAAAGTTGTCCAGCTACTATACCAGTGGACCAGATGGTTGCAAAGATCACCAAGCTTGTAGATAGGAAAAAAAAAAAAGATCTCGAAGAAGAAAGTGAAAAGGAGAAACAATCCACTCTAGTGGATTGGGAGAAGTTAGTGGCAACGATCGTATTATACAAATTATACACTACGAGTGCGTATTATGTTGATATTAAGAGGGGGGTGAATCAGTATCAAGTACAATTTAAAACCTTTTTCAACTTATACTTAAACCATTCAACTATATCCAATGAGAAATGAACAATAGTATAAGAGTTACACGAATACACCACAATACACCATGCACAATATATGAGAAATAATCCGTAGTTATTGTTCAAGGGAAGTAATGACTTCCAAAGGTAGCTACAACTTCCAAATGTAAATGGAAGGATAAACCTCCAAGAGGAAGATAAAATCCTCCAATATCAAGAGAGATTTGAACTCTCCATCCTTGCCCCTTCCTTCCACCCAAGAATATATGAGAGATAATAAAACTTTACATTAAATCATCACTATCAACCAATCATCACATAGAACCTGATAATGCTTCTTGAGACTTCTTCAATTTATGCAATTCTTCAATTCTTGGAGTACTCTAATCCTATAGATAATATTACTCAATGTATTCTCTAAAACTCCTACAATTTTCACTCCTTGAATCCTCCCCAAAAAGAGGTTATAGAAAGAATGGTAGACTTTATTCAATGCTGGCCTGATCAGAAGACCCAACTTGTACAGCATGCCCCGCGCTCAATATTTAACATATGATTCTGAAATGTGCACACAAGAAAATACAGTCTGTACTATTTTCAATGGAAGTGGTCTCACTTCATTTGGATTCTTTATGAAGAAGTTATGACTTTTTTACCCGGAACACCTGTTTATTGACTAGCTTCAGGACTGGTCACAAACCCTATCTTCCACAGAGTGTATCTCCATAATTATAGCGAATCAAGAGCTGAAAGTTTTACCAAAGGTACCTTGATATCTATTCTCAATACCATAGCTATTTCACCATGTGAATCGTTTTAGAAAAAAAAGTTATAGCAAAAATGGTAAGATGACCTGAAAATAACATACCTTAGAACACATCACCAAAAGACTGCATCCTCCCTTGAAATCCAACCTTCTTTTCTTCTTATTTCCTCTGAAATTAGACTTGTATCAAATGAATGTATAATGATGTTTATTTATACCATTTATCTCACTTCCTTTTAATATTATGGTGGTGTTAGGACCATACAATGTACCTTTTTGCTCACAATTTTTGCTACCTTTACACCCTTGTTTCACTCACATTTAAACTCACATTATCACCTTACCCTATCTTTCCAAAGGTATAAACCATCTCTTCTCTTTACTATATGTTTAATCTGTTTTGTATATAATTTTACATTACTCTCGTACTTAACCGTTGATCAGAAATGTATAAGTGCTGAAACAGTTCGAACTACAGATTAGCATTGAGGCCTGTTGCTGAAACAATTAAGAACACAAACCCTATGGTTGAAACAGTCTATGGACTACGATGCTGAAACAACAACTCACACAGAAGAAGTTGTTACACTCTTCGTGGTCAACGATGCTGAAACAACAACCCACATAGAAGAAGTTGTTACACTCTCCATGGTCTATGATGCTGAAACAACAACCCACACAGAAGAAGTTGTTACACTCTCCGTAATCTACGATGCTGAAACAAAAACTCACACAGAAGAAGCTGTTACACCCTCCGTGGTCTACGATGCTGAAACAACAACACAAAGCTATTGCATTGACCACAACAGCCGCACCATGAGCTCGAATTAACCATCGCTGCCGCATGACCACGTGCTGAAACAGTCAGAACGCAAATCCCGTTGCTGAAACAACCCATGATTTGTGATGCTGAAACAACATACAACAACAGTAACGAGAAGACAAATAAAGAGGCTGTTACTCTAGCTGAAACAACAACACCCCACTCAGCACCTTTTCAACTTGTAATAGAATTCTGTCGCGGGAGACTAGGATATCCTATTCCAGTATAGAGAGTCAATCTGACTAAGAATATGACTCAAATGTACACATGTAATTGTATCAAGGGGATTATCCTCTTTAAATAAGAGGAAATCACCATTAGAGAGGATCTTCTTTTTAGCTAAGAAAGAATTTACAGAGAAGAACGTGTTTTTACTTCAGATTGTAATATGATACAGTTGACAGATGAATAAAAGATTGTTCTGAGTATTCCTTTCTAGTTCCTCTTGTTTCGGGGGAATATTGTGAGAAGGGAGGGCCCACCTTCTTCACAATATTCACCCATTAGCTTTGTAGCGTGTTAGTGTTATTTCTGTTCATGCCTTGATTAAATTTTGTTTTGCTGAAACACTACTTTATTGAACTCTGTTTTGCTGAAACACTACTTTACTGAACTCTGTCTTGCTGAAACTTTGTTTTACTGATTGTTACATTGTTTTCATATGATTCATGCTTGGGTACTGTTAATCATTCTAGTTAGCAATCCTGTTTGGTGAATTTATGAAAGCTTGATAATCAAGGACAGGTGTTGAAGATTCCTGCTTGGGGAATAGGGTCTTGTTCTCTGTTAGGGATAGTTAGCCTTCAGTGCATGTCAATTATTTCAATTAGTAATGAGTTCATGAAAGTGTGCTAATCGGAAACATGTGCTGAAGATTCATGCTTGAGGAATAGGGTCCTGTTCTCTGTTAAAAGGTAGTTAGTATTCAGTGTGTGTCAATCATTTCAATTAGCAATGAGTTCATAAAAGTGTGGTGATCAGAAACAGGTGTTGAAGATTCTTGCTTTGGGAATAGGGTCCTTTTCTCTGGTTACAGAATAGTTGGTCTTTTCTTTTGCAGTGTCCTGAAAGATTTCTTTTCCAAGCTGTTATTTTCTTAATGTAATCCAGGATTCTTTGGACGATTATTTCTTTAACATTGAACTCTGCAATAGGTAGATTGTTTTCCTGTAATTCAAGTTAGAAATTCAGTTTGTTCAAGGAAAAGTGTGATTAATATGTTTTTACTACAACTCTAGGTTTCTTTTGAGATTGAGCATATATAGTGCATGATTACCTTTGAAATAAACAGACTTCCCTGGGTTGACAATTTATGTAGCACTTGATTGTTTAGTTAAATAAGCAATTATAGTGACCAACAGGAAGACCTGACACTTTCTTATTTTGTAATTCTTTTCTTTAATTATCTTCAAGGCCTACATGTACTTCCTTCTTCAATTCACTTTGCCATCTTCACAAATTCATTTCTCCTCAACCATGAGGATCCATGTGACGTGCCACATACCACCAGAAAAAACATGATGTATACTATCCATCCATGGGTGTTGTATCTGCATGTTCATTTTACTTTGTGTCCAAATACCTTCATCAATATTTCATTCCAAAACCCATGACTAGGGTTCATATCAATGACAAAAACCAATCTTCCAACAATCTCCCCCTTTGTCATTGATGGCAACACTCATGCTCCCCCTATCATCATGATCCCAATTTCTCTCCCCCTTTGACATCAATGACAAAGGTTAGGGCTACTCCCCCTAAGTTTAATGGAAACATGTAACTCTCTTCTTTGGGGATGCTCCCCCTGAACATGTGGCACTCAATAATACTTCATCCTTATTTTTGGTCTTTGGGACATTTTCTTCCTTAGAATCCTTTTGTGGGGCTTCTGTCTTCTCTCTCTTCTTCATGTCTAGGATGTATATGTTGTTCGGTCTTCTTGTTGCAGTTGCAACCAATCTTCCTGAGTTATTTTCTCTGATTTTACATTTTCGGAAATCAAATGTAAGAGTATATCCTTGATCACACATTTTACTAACACTGAGTAGATTATGATTCAAGTCTTCAACCAATAGAACATTCTTTGCTTTTACATTTTTTCTTCCAACATCTACTACACCTTCTCCAAGTATTTTGTCAGATGATTCATCTCCAAATGAAACATTGCCACCCTTTCTCTTCAAGCTGATGAATTTGTCTTGATCCCCAGTCATGTGTGAAGAACATCCACTGTCTATGTACCATTCATCTTCTTCTTTACATTCTTCGGCGGTCAATGATATTCAACAATCCTCATTGTTTGGAATCTCTTTCCTTCTCCATACTGTGGTTGGCATAGGGACATCTTCATTCATATATCTGCAATCTCATCCTTTGTGACCAAGATAATTGCAATTGTAGCATACAATATTTTTGTCCATCAACAGGTAAAATGAATTATAACTTTTGTTGACAAATCCACGATTATTTCCATATCTTCTGTTTATGCCATTCATGTTTCTTGCGTATTTGTTCCTTTCATTGATTCTGCAATTAATTCCCTTATCTCCAAAAATTTTGCAAGTATAACAATGACCAAGAAATAAATTTTGATACCTAGGAGTAAGTGACCTTCTTTTTGATGTAGTCCATCTGGGTTCATGATCTACTCTTCTGTATTTTCCTTCATACTGATTGAAGCTTTTTTTATTCCTGAAGGTAGGAGGTCTTATTGGATATTCATCTCTTTTGTAATCATTCCTTCTTTATGGTACCCTGGTCCACTTCTCATCAACTTTCTGTGTAGCTCTTTCTTCAACCTTCTTGTTGGTATTTTCATATTATTTGTATGAAGTTTCACCCATGCATCCAAGATGTGTTAATTCTTTTGGCACTTGAGAGTTTCTTAAGCTCTTCCTCAATGAGACAACTTCTTGTTCAAGTTTCTCACAATCTTCTTCCTTCTTTATCATTTGGACCTCCGTTACTTCTACTATTCTTCTTGCTTCTTTGAGTAGAGTTTTCAAGGAAATGGTTTCTTCTCTTAGTTTCTGAAAGTCTTCTAATTGTTTCTTTAAGCTTACAACTATCTTTTCATAACTACCAAATTCACTTCTTAGTTTTCTACGCGTGTCTTTGAACTTGCTATTTTCAATCTCAACATGCTTCAATTTTTTAAGATTCTCATCTTCTTGTTGAATCATTTCTACTTCATGATTTTCTTCTTCTTCATTGTCATTTATTTCAATCCTTGGATGAGGACATTCAAATTCAATATGTCCTACTCCTTCACAATTAAAGCAAAAGAACTGACCTTTATTTTCTTCTTTGAAATTTGAGATGTTGTAATCTTCTTCAAATTATTCTTCTTCTTCTACTTCTTCCCTTGCATAAAGGTCTTGTAGCTTGTCCCAAATCTCTTTTTCTAATGCACATGATCCCACCTTGGATTTCACTAAATATTTCAATCCATCTAGGATGGTATCTATTGCCAGTTTGTTGTTCCTTTTTGCTTCCTTCTGAGTTGTAGTCTTTGGTTTCTTCAAAGCATTGTATCTTGAAGCAACCGAGAACCAAACATATGCCCCAAGAGCTTTCAAGTAAGTTTCCATTCTATTTTTCCAGTATTCAAAATTCCTTCCATCAAATGGTGGAATCCCATTTGGAATGTTGTCTTCCATTTCTACATAGGATCTTCCTTCTAGTGGTTAAACTGTACTAAAGGTAACCCACTCTGATACCAATTGTTGATACTGAGAGGGGGGTGAATCAGTATCAAGTACAAGTTAAAACCTTTTTCAACTTATACGTAAACCATTAAACTATATCCAATGATAAATTAACAATAGTATAAGAGTTACACCAATACACCGCAATAAACGATGCACAATATATGAGAAATAATCAATAGTTATTGTTCAAGGGAAGTAATGAATTCCAAAGGTAGCTACAGCTTCAAAATTTAAAGGGAGAGATAAACCTCCAAGAGGAAGATACAATCCTCCAATATCAAGAGAGAGTTGAACTATACATCCTTGCCCCTTCCTTCCAGCCAATAATATATGAGAGATAATAAAACTTTACATTAAATCATCACTATCAACCAATCATCACATAGAACCTGATAATGCTTCCTGAGACTTCTTCAATTTCTGCAATTCTTCAATTCTTGGAGTAATCTGATCCTATAGATAATATTACTCAATGTATTCTCTAAAACTCCTCCAATTTTCACTCCTTGAATCCTCCCCAAAATGAGGTTATAGAAAGAATGGTAGACTTTATTCAGTTCTGGTCTGTTCATAAGACCCAACTTGTACATCATGCCCTGTGCTCAATATTTAACATCTGATTCTGAAACTTAGACACAAGAAACAAAATGTCTTACTACTTCTAATGGAAGTGGTCCCACTTCATTTGGATTCTTTATGAATAAGTTATGACTGGTTTACCTAGAACACCTATTTATTGACTAGCTTCAGGAATGGTCACAAACCCTATCTTCCACAGAGTGTATCTCCATAATTATAGCATATCAAGAGCTGAAATTTTTACCAGAGGTACCTTGATATGCCTTCTCAATACCTTAGTGATTTCTCCATCTGAATCTTTCTAGAAAAAAGTTATAGTAAAAATGGTAAGATGACCTGAAAATAACATACCTTAGAACACGTAACCAAAAGACTTCATCCTCCCTTGAAATCTAGCCTTCTTTTCTTCTTATTTCCTCTGAAATTCGACTTGTATCAAATGAATGTATAATGATGTTTAGTTATACCATTTATGTCACTTCCTTTTTGTTAATATTATGGTAGCTTCGGGAGGTATGAACCTCTATTGTGACCTATGATGAGACTAGAATCCTCCGAAAGGAAGCAAAGAATTAAAGGAAACCCTAGACAAGTTGTCAGCTGAAAAAATATATTTAAATTGAATTTATTGATGCCCAGAAGGAGAATTCAGCCCCAGTTCGACTGTCTAGTCCACTATAAATACAGGGCACCAGTTTCATTATTTCACATCTTAGCAGTTGCAGTGAGAGCTAAGTCTGCGCAGGCAATTGCAAGCAGCAACAGTTTGGTGCGCAAGTTTCTAGGAGAGTTGGGAAAGTGGTGCGCTAGCTTCTGGGTGGGATCATCTATTCAATTTAGTTTCTATTCTCTTGCTTAAGTGCATTTAGCCTCTCTTGGCTATTGATTGCTACCAGGATTCTCTTCTCGGTCAAGGTCAAGGTGCTCGGAGGGTGGCTTCGGCCTGTGGTTGGGTGATGAGGGTATCGTCAATGGTTAAATAAGCACAATCCTCTATATTCTAACAGGTTATGGGCCCACACCCCTTTAGTTAGAATAAAATGCTGGAAGGAAACATAGCCGCTAGATATTGAGCTCGTTGAGGAACTGTCGCTAGGGTTACTAGCAGGAGCAGCTTCCAAAAGCACTGCAGCTAGTGTTACCAACAGAAGTAGTTGCAGAAACCCTAAACCTCTTACTGAGGCACGTTAGGTTATGAGATTGACCTAATCTCTGGATATATCAGTGCACCCTAGCCCAACACATCTCCTGGTAATTTTAGAAGGCCAAGACGTGAAGTTTGGATTTTTGGTCAAATCTAGGGTTTGACCAAGTCAAGCAAGTCATGATGAAATCTATGAAGTCTAAGAACAAGCTAGATGAAGCCTATAACTTCAGAGCATGGAAGACAAGGATTGACCTTATTCTCACAAAGAATAAAGTGTTGGATATTGTGAAAGGAAAGATCGTGAAGCCAGAGTTTAAAGAAGGAGAAGAGAAGGAACCGCAGAATGTTGCAGCTATGGAGAAGTTCAAAGACGTTGACATCAATGCGATGAGTATCATAGTGGATTATATAAAAGACCACTTGATACCCTACATCTCCCATCTTGACTCATCGAAGAAGATGTATGATGCCCTAACAAATCTCTTCTCAGTTAGGAACATTGGACAAGTTACGAGTCTAAAGAATGAGCTCTGTGACATGAAGATGAATGATGACGATAGCATAACATCCTACTTTGTAAGGATATCCCAGTTAAGAGATAAGCTACAAGCTATTGAAGAGATCACTTCAGAAAAGGAATTGGTGAACATAGTACTCAATGGTCTTCCCAAGACATGGGATGCATTTTCCGCAAGCATGGACACAAAGAAGGAGTGACCGACATTTGAAGAAATTTGGACTTGCTATGTTCAGGAAGAATCAAGGATCAATGCAAAAGAGAAACCTCAAAAGAAGTATGATGATCAAGCCTTCACAGCAAGATTTAAAAACTTCAGGGACAAAAGAAAGTTTGATTCAAGAAGGAAGCCAAAACAAAGAAAAGACATTTCAGAAATACAGTGCTTCAATTGTCAAAAGTATGGTCACTACAGGAATCGGTGTCCCAAGCTAAAGAAAAGGAAGGAGAAACATGAAGCATCGATTGCCAAAGAAAAGGAACCTGCAAAGAAGACTAAGCAGGATGGAAGAGACTTCTTCTACTAAAAGGTAACAACACTCTTCTTATTTTCTTGTACATATCTTGCTTGCATCGTCTCTGTACATATCCTATATATCTATCTCTTGGAAGATAATGTGTCCCAAGAAGAACTATACCTATGAAAGAAAACCAAGACAAGGATGAATATCATTAGATAATACATATGAAAGGATGAAATACAAATCATACAGAATACATTACAAGATAAGAACAAAATCAGAATCAATCTTGAAAAGACTTGGAAAAAGCAAAGATAGAAAGAAGTCAACAATCGAAAGGAAACTGGAAAAAGACTCATGACATCCTATAGAAGACAATAAGATGGAAGCATGGATTCTATTAGACAAGAGAGCCAATTATATATTGCAGAAGACAATAAGGTTGCAGATAGAAGCGTGGACTCTAGTATATATTGTAGAAGACAATAAGGATGGAGATGGAAGCATGGACTCAGTTAGACGAAGGGAGTAGATTATATGAACTTATACATGAAGCAAGGATTAGGAGGGAGCTAATCCTATGATCCCTTGAAGATGATGAAATGTATATATCCATGGTAGCAGCCATGAAATATAGTACGTGTTCAACTCAACCGCATAAGAAGACCTTTTCGAAGAGTAGCCTTAAAGTATTCTTGGTTGTCCATCCAGATCCGTGAACCGATGATGAAGGTAAGAAGTGGAATCTCTAGGGCATGGAATCTATAATAAAATCCATGGACCCATGATCTGAAAATGAAAGTATTTGTGTTGCTGTGCAAAGTATTCATTCTCATAAATATTAAATGTGCAAAGTATTCTATCTTCAAGATTTAATCTGTTTGTGAGAGAGGGAGTAGTTTTGTTTTATGATTCAGTATTTTAAATCTGTCTAACACAGCACAATAAAATTCATCATAAACACACAACACATGTTGAGGCAGTTCACCCCTCCTGGGCTACATCTGCCGGGTCCAAGGCTCCCAATGGGCATGTCCTTGATCTATTAATGCTCAAAATGGTGTTAAAATGAGAAAAAGGCCAACAAACAGGCCAAACCTGCTGAGGAAATAAATTCTGAGTACAGACAGAAACTGAAAATGGCTCTGATATCACCTAAAACAGTGAAAGCTGCTCCAATACAACTCCTCTTCACCCAAGGCCCTGATGGCTCCTCAAGATCCTCTGCCCTGAAAATGGCTGAACAACACCTTTGTTGGCTCTGCAACCTATTCCATTCACTCCAGAAGGCTGAGAATACCCAAAATCGACCAAAATTTCATGAAGAATGGTTTCCTGTAGCCAAAGATATCCCAATAACTAACTCCCTCCTCTTTTCCCCAAAAAACTCCACCAAATTAGGAGTAACGGGAGTTAGTCTCACTAAAATTAGCAAAATGCCAAAAAAGGCGGACTCCACCCCAAAAACACGCCAACCGTTAGAATTAAACTTGAATGGTTGATTCGATCACATGGCCTCCGACTAACCCTCCAACTTCAATGGTTTGTAAACCACGTTTGTCAACCGTGGCACCTAACGGTTAAGCAATGCAAATGTGAATGCAAAGGTGGCAGTTAACCGCGTAACCACATATAAATGAACGGTACCTTAGAGCCAAGTTTACGGCTCGTGGTCCTGTGCCAAGACGGGGGCTGGTCCTTAGGGGCTGGTCCCCTCTTTTCCACCCTCCTAACCTGTGTCCATTTCATAAACACAAAGAGCCCTTTGCAATGTAAATACCACCACCAGCCCGTGTGGTTAATGCGCGGGGATTTCATGCGAATGACCCATGATCGAACCCTGTGGTTACTCTTTGTTGCGCTCCAAATTGGGTTTTAAAAATAATGCTACGTGGCGGCCTCCGCGCCCACAAAATTTCTTTTTAAAAAACCATAGGTATAAATATTTTTTTGGTCTTTTATTTCATTACATTTTTTTTGTTTTTGTTTTTTAATGAGATACTGGATATTCTGACTTGGATAAATTTCACATGCAGAGTCAGTTTTTCGTGTTGTTCGCGGAAATAGGATCGTATCGATGAGACCTATCCAGTCGTTCCAACTTCAACCATTTCTGAGCAATGTCAATTTTGAGCATTTTCTCCACTTAGGACATGATCTCCTGATCAACCCAAGAGATAAAGAAAAACATGAAGAAGAACATGAAGATTCCAAGAAAGAAGAATCAGAACAACCAGTCATTGTATCAAGAATCACAAGATTACTAGCCTAATATGAACTCACTAAAAGTAATCAAGCAGAAGAACCGAAAGTCGTGATGAAGAACAGTGTATGGAGAACCTATGAATGAAAGCATTGCAAGATCCAAAACCAGAGGCTCTCCCAGATGGAGGGAGAAGACTATGATGATTGATTTTTCTAGTACACCAGACATATCACTGCATGAGTCATTATATCATTTGCAACATCCATGAGTTGGAATTCTACATCAGATAAATGCAAAGAATGTTCTCCAAAAGAAATTGAGTAAAGAGCGCATGCAGAGCAATCTCAAGACTTTGAGACATACCAGAAAGAGACTCTTGTATACAGATAAGAAGAAGACAACTTGGTGGAGAACCTCTAGTGCACAAAAGAAGCATGGTGAATATTTCCTATAACATCAAGATGGCTACTCAGAAGATCAGATCTCATGATGATAGAAGAAGTACCACATGGATATGTTCCAGTTCTCCAACTATGATATACTCTATTGTTAAGATCTACATGAATCCTTCATAGTATTCCAGACTAAAGTACACGCATTACATTATCCATGATGAAGTCCAGAAAGAAGAAAGTGATTCTCCAATACATATCTCCGCAGATGAGCAGATAAGCATACATTTTGGTAAAGCCTCTATTCAAGATGAAAGAACTTGCATACTAAAGCTAGAGCTCGTGGAAATAACTCTCTTAGCTAGAAGGGAAGACTCTCCAAACTATAAGAAGGTACGTAAACATTTATTTTTGTAATTGAAATAACTCTCTAGTTAGGAAGGAGCATTGAAAATATTATTTATCTTTGTAATTGAAAAATAGTCCAGATTGGACAGATGCTTTCATGTTCGGAAAGTGGATTGAGATTTCTGATGGACAGTGACTTCCCATTGTAGTTAACATGGGAGGTAGACTGATTGCTGATGTATCATAGACAGTGACTTCCCATTATGGGGAGTGGTCTAGGACAGTCATTCTTCTTGGCAATCACTCTGAGTAGTGGTCAAGTAGAATGGTCCGCCTCGCCGGGCAGTCATTCTTTCGAAGTTCACAGTTGTGAGAAGTTTTGAAGAATCATCTGTTTTGGAGGTTGATGCAGGATAGACATTCCTCGAGGGTTATACATTCTCTCCAGGTTACACTTTAGTTGTTAGGTATGTGTTATATTCTTTGCATGTGTGTGTGTGTGGGTGCGTCAGATACGATGACTGCGTCTGACGATCCCTTCACCTAGGGTCCTCCCGTGTGCGTCGGGCGCTTTCCTAGGTGGGTCCCAGGGGGGGGCAGGTATGCCCCCCCCTGGTTACGCGGAGCGTTCAGCACCGGGTGGTAGCCCGGGGCCGACGGGGTTTGGGGCAGCGCCCCAAGTACGCGCAGCGTTCGGCACCGGGCATAGCCCGGGGCTGAGGGGTTCAGGGTAACGCCCCAAATTTTTTTTTTTGGGGCGGTTTTTTGCTATTTTTAGCGGATTTTTCTATTTTTAGCTGATTTGTAAATTAATCCCGGATTAAGGGATTAGGGTTTTGGTATCTACGGAATACCTAAAAACATTGTATATATTGTATGGCGAATGGTGAAATTCGATATAATGAAAAAGAAAGATTTTCCCGGTTGAGGGTTTCCAGTAAAGATCTCTGTGTATTCTGTGTATGAGCCATTGATTAATTTATGTATTGCTTAAGAATATATATGCATTGCTTTACTTCGCAGGTTTAAAACTTACATATGGTATCAGAGCATGTTTTTGGCTTCAGAGGGACGCCTTTGTTGCTGAGGGTTTGGCTCGGTCTTGATAGATCAAGTTTATCTTGGGTCTGGGATAAACCTGGGTTCAGTGGGAGATTTTGCAGAGGAGATTTGAGTAAAGTAAAAGGAATGGCGAG